>JARYGA010042960.1:0-73972 GCA_030545235.1 Helianthus tuberosus
ACATGGTTTATACAAGGACTTTTGACTATTGGTTTAAACATAGACTTCTTACATTGGTTGGTTTGGTTTGATTAAGTGATTAAGTAACGATGCGTGTGTAATATGATACAAGCATGGTGGATACGCCGCTGGTACTTCCTATATATAAGTGTTTGTATGGTATTACATATCATAGCGTTATTTGAATCATTTCAGTTTGAGACATAGAACATTTTATACAAATAACATACTTTTTCACAACACATTGATTTATAAACATCTTATCTTATGCAAACATATTTTACTTGGTTATTCATTTAACCTTACATTTATTTATACTTATCATCTGAACTCATTGTTTTTCAAATGATTTACAAAGCAAAGCAAATAACAAGGTTCATGACTAAACATTTTCTCAAACATAAGTCATGAAACCTATTTTCACAAAACCTATGTATATCACAGGCATTTTTATGCTGACGTACCTATTTTCACATGTGTTTTTCAGGAGCTGTTGCATAAGATGATCAAGATACACATAGGCAGACTTGGGCTTTAGTGACAATAAAAGATGCAAGACTAGTTAATTATGTTGTATTTCTTTGTTTGTTAAGACATTGTAACACTTGTAATCAATAAAACGAAACTTCAATTGCCATGGATTTGAAACAATTAATTCTGTTACAACACTCCCCGACATTTCCGCCACGTTTGTATGTTCTACGTGGTCGGGGTGTGACAGAAAAGATGGTATCAGAGCCAATGGTTATAGGGAATTAGGTTATTAGTAATGCTTTGACCTAGTCTATAACCTTCTTAGGACCCTAACGCGAGTTTACTTGCGTTTAGTCATAAAACAATACCGTCACCTATCCTTAGGCGACGACCACAACAAGAACATAAATTTCAAAACCGCTTTGAAAACTAATCATCTGTTCTAGGATGATTGATTACAAGGTTTTGAACCCTCTGTCATATGGTTTTGAACCCCTTTGAATTTTCAAAATCTCGTCAAGGTTTTGGGTTTTAAATAATGTGAACACGTGCAAACTGGAAGGGTGAATGCCTGTATTCTGGGATTTCTGTCTAGGCAAGCACTTCGTATACATCTCAACCAGACGCGAGACCAGTTGTGCTTACCTGGGAATTCTTGGGATGAGTGTTCACTTATAGGCGAGCATGTCTTCGCGATACATTATTTTTGACCTATTTACTTTGATTTTTCACCGAGGTCGTTTGTTGCTTTGTAGTAACAAACAAATGACCACTACCCTTGCTTTCATCAGATTTGTTTCATCTCATTCTTTTCGTCTAAATCTCTCACTCGTTTCCTTTCATGTTTCCTCTTTTAGAATGCCTCCTCGACGCGACAATCAGATGGCAAATGCCGAACTGGCGGAAATCATCGCGCAGCAAATGGCTGTTGCCTTCCCAAATCTTTATGCTCAAATGATGCAGGCCATCAACAACAACAATGCTCCCTGCAACTTCAAGAGTTTCAACTCGGCTAAACCTCTCAAGTTTAGTGGTTCAGAGGGAGCAACTGGGCTTCTTCAATGGTTCGAGAGCATTGAGAATACGTTCCGTCACGTTCAGTGTCCTGAAAATCGCAAGGTCGAGTTTTCTTTGAGCGTGTTTTAGAAGAGGGCTCTTACATGGTGGAACGGGATTATGAGAGACCGGGGTGCTGAAATTGCACTAGCACAGACTTGGGCCGAGCTTAGAGCTCTTATGATGAGGGAGTTCTGTCCTCGTCATGAACTGCGAGATTTGGAGAGGGAGTTTGATGATTTGAAGCAAGACAGTGGTGAACATCGAGCCTATACTGACCGTTTTGAAGAATTGAGCCTGTTGTGTCCTGCTATGGTTACTCCTGTGGATAAGGCGATCGAGAAATATACTGATGGTCTTCCTGACCTAGTTCAGGATATTGTTACTGGCAGCAACCCCACTACTGTCAGACAAGCCATTGAATTGTCAGCTACTCTAACTGAATCCCACATCAGAAAGAAAAAGCTTTTTCGAAAAGGCGACCCAAGACCATCCGACAAGACTGCTCAAGTGGAACCAAAGGAAGAACATGCTGAGGTGTCCAAGAATAAGAAGCGTAAGGCTTCGCAGAATTCTGCGATTACTGCTCAACCTAACCAAAACACCCGCAACCAACCAGCGCAGCCTCCTGCAAGGAAACCTTATGCCGGTACTGCACCGATATGCGACAAATGTAATGCACACCACTTAGCTCACCTACAGTGTCGTTTGTGTGCATCATGTGGGCGACTCGGTCACCTGGCAAATGCTTGTCGTTTTACCCCGAACCAAGCTGGTCCAAACCAACCTCAAGTAAATCCTGCTCAAGCTCGTCTTCCACGAGGTCCTTGTTTCAACTGTAACGAGATGGGCCATTTCCGAAGAAATTGCCCGAAGATTGCTAACGCGAATCCAGCGCAAGGATGAGCATCGGACCAACTAAAAGACAATGTTGTTTAGAAATAATCAAGCCTTGTGTATTATTTTCTTTTGTTGTCAAGGTCCATGAAACAGTTGTTGTTGTGGTTGTTTATAAATAAATCTTTTTATTTTGCATTGCAATGTACAAATATGATGGCATGTATAAGCAACGTATCCCCTACAATACCGACAATCAAGGAATCGTATTCCTTGAAGAACAGACTACCCCGTAATTTCTTCCATTTTATTATCTCTTGCGTTTTCCACGGAAATCCTTAGTAACCGTCTCTTGCAAAGAAACGAAGTACAGGGCGCAAGTTACAACTCTGTATGAATACCCAACGTACCACTATAAATTCTTAATAGGATACCTAAGGGTATTTCAGTATCTTCAAAATTATTGTACCTTAATTCGAATATTGCGTTTTCTTGAAAACGAAATCGAATTTTTGGGAAGATCTTTCTATCTTCATAGTTAGATTCTTGTTAATGTTTAAAGTACCGAATGAAATCCACGAAATGGATTCCTAGTGTGCTTTAAATGCATGTACGTATTTAACAAAACAAAACTTACAAATCAAAGATCTAGATAAACAATTTTATGGTTACGTGACTATGTGTTTATGCATTTTGTGTTTTTGTATACTCTAGATATTCGTTATCCAAATCCTCATGGAATCTTTCTTACCTTCATATGAAGGATTCATAGTAGGATATTCAAAAAGGTACTATCTTAAATCCTTAATGGACTTCCACGTTGTGGTTAAGTCCCTTGGGTTATAAAGTACTATTCCAAAGTTTAAGGGAAACATGTGTTGAAAAGTTAAATAGATCCTCCGTCGATCTAAAGTTAAATACATCCTACGTCGGTGTAGTTAAATGTTTCTCTTAGATAGTTGAGTTAAAGAGATCCTACGTCGATCTAAAGTTAAATACATCCTACGTCGGTGTAGTTAAATATTCCCCGTAGGTAGTTTAGTTAAAGAGATCCTACGTCAATCTAAGTTAAATAGATTGGTCCGACAATCTAGTTAAATACATCCTACGTCGATGTGGTTAAATTTTCCCCGTGGATAGTTTAGTTAAAGAGATCCTATGTCGATCTAAGTTAAATAGATTGGTTCGACAATCTAGTTAAATACGTCCTACGTCGATGTGGTTAAATTTTCCCCGTGGGTAGTTTAGTTAAAGAGATCCTACGTCGATCTAAGTTAAATAGATTGGTTCGACAATCTAGTTAACTATGTCATGTATTTATGTAGTTAAATAGGCCCTCGGGTGGTCTAAATCAAGAGATTGTTCGTTAATCTAATCCTTTGGTGACCTAGTAAAAGAGACTCTATTGAGTCAAGTTAATTCACCACAGGATTATTCGTTTGATTTTTCCCCATACGCATTATGAAATAAACTGTGCGGACTGTGCAAGGAACTACGTAATTATGGAGGCCAACATAATTATGGAGTTCAGTGCATAGGAACCACAGGAAGTTTTGTCATGTGTTAAGACCAACAGTGGCAAGAGTAATGATACGGGAGAAGTCTTGGACTTTGACCAATGTCATTTATTCTCACACTACCCAATTCTGATTTCAAGCACACACAAGTTTCCTATGATAATTCTTCACGGGAACTGTTCTCCTGTCTATAGTTCAAAACTCCATGTTTTGTTACTACAATGACTTCAATTTGAGGGTTGACATCTTTGCTAAGAATCCTAACATGGCCCAGAGTTTTACTTAAGGGCTCAATGGATTTGTCTGAAGGCAAAACCGTCACAGCTGTCTCCACAAGTTTCCTCTAAAACTTAATTTCGGGACGAAATTTCCCAAAGTAGGGGAGACTGTAACACCTGTGCCATTTCAACCATCAAACAAATGCCAAACCAATGAAATATTGTATTTCATACTTTGGACTTGTATAAATATGTGTATCTTTTGCACATATCAACTCTTGTTCGATTTCAAACTCTAAATCGCTTTCTGGAAGGTTATACGCGCACTAATGCGTAAATATAACCAGTTTAATCCAACGAACACTCCGGAATAGTGAAATAGGCTTAACATACCTTGAATAACCTTTACATAACTTATATATAAGTTTTGGAAGGTTTGGTGTGGTGAAATCAAGTTAAATCGCTTACAGGGACTAAAGTTGACAAACTGCGAAAGTATGCCAATTTGAACTGTAACAGACATTCCGGAACATGACCATAAGTTAAACACACCATAAATATCCTTTACATAGCTTAGAAATAGGCTTTAATGGGTTCGGTGTGCTAAAATAAACTTTTGGGTCATTCAGGGACTAAAAGTGTCAAAAAGTGCACAAGTTTGCATTTTCGCGCATAACTTACGTTCTGAATACATCCGGACATCAAAAAATTTATCTAAGCATTAAAATATTTTATTTTAGTGTTGGCCATAAGAAAAATCCATTCGTCGCGTCATTTGGTTCGTTTTTCGCATTCGGGACCAGATTCGATGTATTAGCCGTTGTTTAATTCACAACCACACATTCTAAACTTGCTTAGTCAGCGGATAAGGATGGAATTTTGGCACCATGACTTTGCAACACATGTATGGATGGAATTTAAACACCTAAACACCATAACTTTGCAACACATGTATGGATGGAATTTAAACACCTAAACACCATAACTTTGCAACACATGTACGGATGGGATTAAGGCACGTTTTCCATGAAACGATCTTAACGGTTCGGGTATTCCTATAAATACCCCATACCCCCCATTGCTAAAATCACTAGAATTCTGATTTGAGAACCTCTAAGTTGAAACCATTGTTTCATACCTGAGATTCTTGAATCGGGATTAGCATTCGGGGACCCTTCGTAAGTATTCTTTCGTTCTTTTATTGCTTTTCGAGTCTTTCGAGTCTGAAAGTCAAACTTTGTTTGACTTTCTACATTGACCAGTTATGGTCAATGCGAAGTTCGTTTGAACTTCGCAACGTGAGTGTAATCACGTTGGTTATAGTCCCTTGGGACTATGCCTACTGATTACCACGTTGTCTAGGGTCGTAGGGTAAGCGATCTAATAAATCGCTTATACCTTCGAACCCGACCCAGTTTGGTCGATCATTAGGATCCGACCAAATACATTAGGTGACCATAGTAGGTAGGGAATAACCTTCCGAGGTTATACCCTATGGTCACATCGTTTAAGTAGTTGTATGATAGGTAGTTTATATGCCTTAGGTAAATTACCAGAATACCCTTTTCATGTATAATTGGTAATTAAGCATATGTAACCTAAACTTTTGTCACATAACTGATTATGTAACATGTTTAGGCATATAACACTTGTCATAGGGCTAGTTAGGCGGTCCGAACGCGCTTCACGCGAACGACGCGTTAAAGTAGCATAAGCTACCTAAACGGGTCGTAATGGGTCGTAAACACTTAGGTTAAGTTTCATTTAGTATGTAGGCTTTGTTAAACCAAATGACACGAGTCTCTACACTCGTTTGGTTTACAAACCCTAATGCTACCCGATCTTCCGATCTAGGTCCGGTTAATTGACGTAGTTATCTATATTAGGTGCCGTTTGATATCCGCGATCTCTAGCATTGTTTGGTTGTTACTCAAGGACTACTGAGCAATCTCAAGTGAGTACATAGACCCCTCTTTTACTGTTTTCCAAACTGTTTTGGGGTGGAACACATGTGCCTACTTGTTACTTTCATGCTTTCCTGTTTTAACATCATATACTGCTATGTTCGTTAGTACATTATAGTACATGATTTTATGACATTTCATGCTAGGTGTGCCCAATTGTGTGCATTACTTAGTACATCGTTTTACATAGACATTTCGGCATAGACATTTTAACATGATTGACATTTGATCATGCATTTCCCACAAAACATAACTCTGATTTAAACCAAGATTTACTTCAATACTTTGTTTTTGTGCATATGGTTTAGTTGAGACATTTCACTTGCCATACACGACATATTTGACATAGACATTTGACATGGATATTTGACATAGACATTTGACATGGTTTATACAAGGACTTTTGACTATTGGTTTAAACATAGACTTCTTACATTGGTTGGTTTGGTTTGATTAAGTGATTAAGTAACGATGCGTGTGTAATATGATACAAGCATGGTGGATACGCCGCTGGTACTTCCTATATATAAGTGTTTGTATGGTATTACATATCATAGCGTTATTTGAATCATTTCAGTTTGAGACATAGAACATTTTATACAAATAACATACTTTTTCACAAGACATTGATTTATAAACATCTTATCTTATGCAAACATATTTTACTTGGTTATTCATTTATCCTTACATTTATTTATACTTATCATCTGAACTCATTGTTTTTCAAATGATTTACAAAGCAAAGCAAATAACAAGGTTCATGACTAAACATTTTCTCAAACATAAGTCATGAAACCTATTTTCACAAAACCTATGTATCTCACAGGCATTTTTATGCTGACGTACCTATTTTCATATGTGTTTTTCAGGAGCTGTTGCATAAGATGATCAAGATACACATAGGCAGACTTGGGCTTTAGTGACAATAAAAGATGCAAGACTAGTTAATTATGTTGTATTTCTTTGTTTGTTAAGACATTGTAACACTTGTAATCAATAAAACGAAACTTCAATTCCCATGGATTTGAAACAATTAATTCTGTTACAACACTCCCCGACATTTCCGCCACGTTTGTATGTTCTACGTGGTCGGGGTGTGACAGAATCCGACACTCTTATAAAACCTATGTACTCGCCATCATTTCTTTACTGACTTTGTTTTTACATATGTTTCAGGTGTTGTTGCTTGATGTGATTCTAGGATGCATGCGTCACATAGGATCTTGGACGAGGCCTTAGTGACATAATAACAGTGATAGTCGATATGTAATTTGTTTGTTATGTGTTAAGAAAATGTTAATGTTTAATATTATCAATAAAACAAAACTCTTTTGTATCCATGGTTATGAAACAATAATTCTGCCACGACACTCCCCGACATTTCCGCCACGGTTTGTTGTTTTACGTGGTCGTGGTGTGACAGAAGAAGTTGGTATCAGAGCCAATTGTTATAAGGAATTAGGTTATTAGTAATGCTTTGACCTAGACTATAACTTTTAGGACCCTAAATCAAGTTTACTTTGCGTTTAGATTTTAAAACAAAACCGTCACCTATCCTTAGGTGATAACCACAATGAGAACAGTAAATTCGAATCCGCTTTGAAAACTAATCATCTGTTCTAGGATGATTGATTACTAGGTTTTGAACCCTTTGTTATAAGGTTTTGGACCCTTTATGTTTTCAAATCTCGTCAAAGTTTGGGCCTAAATAGTGTGAACACATGCAAACTGGAAGAGTGAGTGCCTGTACTCTGAGTTTTCTGTTTAGGGCTAGAGTGTTCGTACAAATCCACATAATCGGACCAGTCACTCTTGTTATGGGTCATTTTCTGAGCATATATATCCTGACTAATATTCTGCTTTTGATTGTTTTCTTGTAATCAGGATACCGGATCAGGATATTGGTAACATCCTGGTGCGATATCCTGGTAATAACTAAATTAACCACGTGCAGGTTAAAAGCTGTGAGTCACTAACGGTTAAGAGGACCTCTTCTCCTTAAGACTCGGGCAAACCAGTTATATGAGAGACGTTGAACCCGAAAGACCAGGTCTACAACGTTCGTATGGGGAATATCCACCGAATCCCGGTTTAATAGGAAAGTTATTTGTTTTTGTTTAGCTATAAATAGTATGATCGGATCAAGTTAAGGCACTCACTTCATTCTCACATTTTACTCTCTAGTTACTAGCGATCACTACACACAAACACTTGTACTTGAATTACCTTGTAACACCTAGTTGATCCGCATCATATCCTGCATTGTATCCTGATATTTGAAGCAATAGAAGAACAAGGCAGCTGCGATTGTCAGCTCCCGAGGTTTTGTGCCGGTGATCTTGATTGATCAAGTGCTTTCCTCGTATATCCGATGTCACCCTTTACCTTTTTTGCTCATTGTTTGATCATAAATACAGCTCTGTATCCCGAGCCGTATCCTCAAACTGTTTTTACAAAAAACTCAATCAGCATATTTTCAACACATATTTCTAGCACACTACCTCACTTAACTAATTTGATCACTTAATTGCTTCGGTAATTTTTGACCAAAACAACTCTTACCTGGGAACTCTTGGGGTGAGTGTTCACTTATAGGCGAGCATGTCTTCAGCGATACACTATATTGACCCATTTGCTTTGATTTGTCGTTGTGCGTCAAGCGATTGATTTGGCTGCAACCTTGACTGAGTCTCAAGTTAGGAAGGGTAAACTTACCCGCAAGGGTGATAAGAAGCAGTCAGCCGATTCCGTTCAAGACAAGGGTAAAGGTAAGGGAAAGAAGAAGGGCGAGTCTTCAAGGAATTCGAGGAAGCGCAAGGCTTCCCAAAATTTTCCTGTTACTGCGTAGAGTCTATCACAAGTTTAGGAGAATACTGCTAGATTCCCCCCTGGTTCATGTTACAACTGTGCTGAAATGGGTCATTTCCGCAACAACTGCCCAAGGTTGGTAAACGCGAATGCAAATCCGAATTCAAACGCGAATGTGAATTCCGCTCATGAACGAGCATTCAATCTGAATGCAAACGAGGCTCAAGCTGACAACCTCGTTGTCAATAGTACGTTCCATGTCAATGGTACGTTTCTTGTTAACAATCGACCTGCATCTATTCTTTTTTATTCTGGTGCAGATAGAAGTTTTGCTTCATTGTCTTTTGAACCTTTGCTTGCGATACCTAGAACTAAACTGAGGAAACCCTTATCTGTTGAAGTTGCTATTGGTAAACCTCTTGTTCTCGATTCTGTTATTCGTGATTGTCAGTTGAACCTTGATGACCATCTTTTTCCTATTGACCTCACGCCGATGCAACTTAGGAGCTTCGATATTATCGTAGGGATGGATTGGTTAACCAGATATCATGCTAAGGTGGTTTGTTTCGAGAAGATTGTTCGTATTCCTTTGTCTTCTGGCGATGTTCTGGAAGTTCGGGGCGAGAAACCTTCAGGTGGATTGAAGCTTATGTCGTGTACAAAAGCCCAAAGTTATTTGAGAAAAGGATATTTTGCTTTTCTAGCACATGTCACCGAGGAGAAAGACAAGAGTAAGCGTATTCAAGATATTCCGATTGTTCGAGATTATCCAGAGGTATTTCCTGATGAACTGCCTGGTTTGCCTCCCATTCATGAAGTCGAGTTTCATATTGACCTCGTACCCAATGCCAACCCGATTGCAAAAGCACCTTATCATCTGGCACCGTCAGAGATGCAAGAATTATCAAAACAGCTTCAACAGTTATCTGATAAAGGATTCATCCAACCGAGCTTTTCACCCTGGGGAGCTCCTGTCCTCTTCGTGAAAAAGAAAGATGGCTCTTTTCGAATGTGTATCGATTATCGTGAGCTTAACAAGCTCACCATCAAGAATCAATATCCCCTACCTCGAATTGATGATCTCTTCGACCAGCTACAAGGTGCTTCGTGTTTTTCTAAGATAGATCTGCATTTTGGGTATCATCAACTTCTTGTTCTTGAAGAAGATATTCCCAAAACTGCTTTCCGCACAAGATATGGGCATTATGAGTTCACTGTCATGCCTTTTGGTTTGACGAATGCTCCAGCTATCTTTATGGACTTAAGGAATAGGGTCTGTAAACCTTATTTAGACAAGTTCATCATTGTGTTCATCGACGATATTCTTGTCTACTCGAAGTCTCGAGCCGAGCATTAGCAACACGTTCGCTTAACATTGGAACTCCTGAAGAAGGAACAACTTTTTGCTAAATTCTCCAAGTGTGAATTCTGGCTTAAAGAAGTTCAATTCTTGGGTCATATAGTCAATGAGCAGGGTATTCATGTGGATCCATTCAAGATTGTTGCTATTAGTGTCACACCCCGACCACGTAAAACAACAAAAACGTGGCGGAAGACGTCGGGGAGTGTTGTAACAGAATCATTGTTTCATAACACATGGAAATTGAAATATTGTTTTATTAAATAAAAGAGTTACAATGTCTTGACAATCAAAGAAACATAACATAAATAACTAGTCTTGCATCTTTTATTTTCACTAAGGCCCAAGTCTGCCTAAGTGTATCTTGATAAATCCTATGCATCATATCCTGAAACACATGTGAAAATAGGTACGTCAGCATAAAAATGCCTGTGAGATACATAGGTTTTATGAAAATAAGATTCATGACTTATGTTTAAGAAAATGTTTAGTCATGAACCTTGTAATTTGCTTTGTCTTGTAAATCATTTGAAAAGCGATAAATAAACCAAATGATATATATGTATAAAAGAATAATACATGGTTAAGTAAATAACCAAGTAAAATGAGTTTGTATTAGATAAGTTGTTTGTAAAACAATGTATTGTGAAAAGTATGTTATTTGTATAAAATGTTATATGTCTAAATTGAAATGATTCAAATAACGCTACGATATGTAATACCATATAAACACTTATATATAGGAAGTACCAGCGGCGTATCCACCATGCTTGTATCATATTACACACGCCTCGTTACTTAAATCACTTACTCAAACCAAACCACCAAAGTAAAATGTTTATGTATAATCAAATGTCAAAATGTTTATGTGAAAACCATGTCTAATGTCTATGTCTAATGTTTATGTCTAATGTAAATCATAAATTGTGTATGTAAATGTCAAAAATGTTTATGTATGGTAAGTGAAATATATCAACTAAACCATATGTAAAATGCACAAAAACAAAGTATTGAAGTAAAACATGGTTTAAATCAAAGTTATGTTTTGTGTAATAAATGCATGCTATACTGATATAAACATCTATGCGGTATTGTGAAAATTCATACATCCAAGCCTTGCGACAGTCGGATAACCCTTTTAGTAAAGGTTATCAAAAGAAATGTATTCGGATTCGGTCATTCCTTACGTCCAAACAAACCCGAGATTTCAGGAATGGGATTTGTCAAGTCCTATGGTACCACTACCTACTACCGAGCGGCATGATCGGTGTTAATGAATGTACATTGTCCCATTTAAACAAACCAAATGTCATACCAAAATGTAAGCATGTGATGAATAATAAATGTACTAAGTACGCACACAATGGGCATACATAGCATAAAATGTAATGTAATGTAAAATAATGTACTAAGTACGCACACAATGGGCATACATAGCATAAAATGTAATGTAAAATAATGTACTAAGGACTCACACAATGGGCATACATAGCATAAAATGTAATGTAAAATAATGTACTAAGTACGCACACAATGGGCATACATAGCATAAAATGTAATGTAATGTAAAATAATGTACTAAGTACGCACACAATGGGCATACATAGCATAAAACACAATGAAATCATGTACTATAAATGTACTAATGAACATAGCAAGTATATGATGTGAAAACAGGAAAGCATGAAAGTAACAAGTAGGCACATGTGTTCCACCCCAAAACAGTTTGGAAAACAGTAAAAGAGGGGTCTATGTACTCACTTGAGATTGCTTAGTAGTCCTTGAGTAACAACCAAACAATGCTAGAGATCACGGATATCAAACGGCACCTAATATAGGTAACTACATTAATAAACCGGACCTATGTCGGAAGATCGGATAGAATGAGGGTTCGTAAACCAAATGAGTATGGGAACTCATGTAGTATGGCTTTAACAAAGCTTACATATTAAATGAAACCTAACCTAAGTGCTTACGACCCATTACGACCCGTTTAGGTAGCTTATGCTACATTAACGCGTCGTTCGCGTAAAACGCGTTCGGAACGCCTAACTAGTCCTATGACAAGTAAAATATGCTTTAACATGTCTAATATTGTTACCAAATCAGTTTAGATACCAAAAGTTATGTTACATATGCTTAAAATGAATTTTGGCGTAAAAAGGGCATTTTGGTCATTTACCTAAGGCATATAAACTACCTATCATACAACTAACTAAACGCCGTGACCATAAGGTATAACCTCGGAAGGTTATTCCCTATATACTATGGTCACCTAATGTGTTTGGTCGGATCCTAATGATCGACCAAACGGGTCGGGTTCGAAAGTATAAGCGATTGTTTAGATCGCTTACCTTACGACCCTATATAAGCACTAAACTAAAAGTGACGAGCTAAGCATGTTAAAACATGCTTAACTAAGTTTAGAAAATAGGTTTGGTATAAAAAAAACGGTTTTGATACCTAAAAGTAGTTTGGTTACAAAATACGCAACAACACGCATTTTGGCCGAAACTACGACTCGTCACTGAGCCTAGATAACTTGGTAATCAGTACGTATAGTCACTAGGGACTATGACCATCGTGATCACACTCACGTTATGAAGTTCAAATGAACTTCGCATTGACCATAAACTGGTCAATGCAGAAAGTCAAACAAAGTTTGACTTTTAACGCTAAAACGCATAAAAGAACGAAGGAACACTTACAAAGGGTCCCCGCAAGCTAATCTCGATCCAAATAACTCAGGTATGAAGCAAGGGCTTCAACTTAGAGCACTTTTGATCAGATTTGTGAGGAATGAGGTGAAAATGTGGTGGGTATTTATAGGACATGGACCACCCTTAGGATCCTTTATCGAATAACGTGCTTCAATCTCAGCCTTACACTTGTTGGAATGTTATGGTAACTCAAAATGGCCCCCAACATCAGGGATTGACATGTGGCATTGGCCTTTGGAGTGCATGAGGGCTGTTAACAGCTGTTAAAACAGCTTTTGCTGTTCTGAAGGGGCCTCGCGTGACGCCAAGGGGGCTAGGTGTCACGCTAAGGTCCTTCTGATCAGCAACAGTTTCCAAAGTTTCCATTTCAGTCCCCGTTGTGTATTAAGGCCATTTCCGACATGTTTAAGGCTCGTTTAGCCAATGTTAAGGCCCTAAAATGATGCCTAAACATTGTGTACATGAAACATGCTCAAAAAGATGCCGGATGTTGGTTCGTTTGGTCGTACGATCGCGATGTTCGCTTAATTACGACGGAATGCGCATAAGCGCGAAAAACGATCCAAATTGCGCGACGAATGGATTTATCTTATGCCAAACACTAAAATAAAATATTTTAGTGCTTACATAAATTTTTGGATGTCCGGATGTATTCAGAACGTAAGTTATGCGCGAAAATGTAAACTTATGCACTTTTTGACGCTTTTAGTCCCTCAATAACCCAAAAGTTTATTTTAGCACACTGGACCCCTTAAAGCCTATTTCTAAGCTATGTAAAGGATATTTATGGTATGTTTAACTTATGGTCATGTTCCGAAATGTCTGTTACAGTTTAAATTGGCATACTTTCGCAGTTTGTCAACTTTAGTCCCTGTAAGCGATTTAACTTGATTTTGCCATACCAAAGCCTTCGAAACTTATTTCTAAGTTATGTAAAGGTTATTTAAGGTATGTTAAGCCTATTTCACTATTCTGGAGTGTTCGTTGCATTAAACAGGTTATATTTACGCATCAGCTCGCGTATAACCTTCCAGAAAGCGATTTAAAGCCCGAAATCGAACAAGAAATGATATGTGCAAAAGATGCACATATTTATACAGATACCCAGTATGAAATATAATATTTCATTGGCTTGGTATTTGTTTGATGGTCGCAGTGACCCAGGTGTCACAGTCTCCCCTACTTTAGGAAATTTCGTCCCGAAATTTTATTTAGAGGAAACTTGTGAGAGTTTAAAACATGAAGTTGAAAAGATCGAACAACACTGGTTAGAGTTCTTGAACTTCTAGTAACCTTAAATAACATCATGCTTACAATGTAGGAGGGATACTTATATACAAGTATATGAAGTGTCATTGGTGCGTCCACCGTACCTCCATTATATCGTTCTCATTTTGTTATTGTTGTCACTATCGGTTCTTACACATAATAAATCTTACTGGATTTATGTGCACTAAATTTCATAATTATGTACGCGTCCATAATCACACAATTCCTTGCATAGTTCGCATAGTCTATTTTATAATGTGTAGGGGAAAACCAAATGAACAAATCTGTGATGAATGTGACTAGACCACCATAGGGTCCCTTTTATTAAATCAATAAATGATTTTAATAGACAACCAAGGAGTCTTTTCAGCTTATATCATCACCTGTCATTCTTAACCAGTTTTTTTGAATCAATCTTTTTGACTAGACCACTAAAAGGGTCTCTTATGAATCATGGAATGGTACTATATAATTCAAGGGTCTTAACTATTATATAGAAGCCCATTAAGGATTTAAGGTAGCACATTTTTGAATATCCTACTACGAATCCCTCATATAAAGATATGAAAGATTCTATGAGGATTTGGATAACGAATATCCAGAGTATACAAAATGCATAAAAGAAAACACAAGATGCATAACACATAGTCATATAACCACAAAGATTGTTTATCTAGATCTTTAATTTGTTAATTTGTTTTGCTAAGAGAGCACATGTATTTAAAGCACACTAGGAATCCATCTCGTGGATTTCATTTGGTACTTTAAACATTATCAAGAATCTAACTATAAAGATAGAAAGATTTTTAAAAGAAAAATTCGATTTTGATTATAAGGAACCAAAATGTTCGAATTTAGGTACATAAGGAAATCCAATTAGGGACTCTGATTTGAATGATAATCATCCACAAGGGTCTAAATGTGAAGATAAAAAGATCCCATATGGATTTTAGAAGTTGAAGATGTTTTGAAACCTATTTTGAAACCTTGCACTGGATGTGCTTAAGTCAAAACATGAAGTAAAAATGCTTATGAAGTTGAGATGCTGGATATGTCAAGGTGACATATGTAGCGGAATTTTAAGGTTAAGTCAATGTATGAGGAAAATGTTTTTGAAAACTATGCATGGGGTTTCGTAAAAAAATGTGTTCAATGTTTTTGAAACCTTATGCATAATACTTTTGAAACCATAAAGTAGGTGTACTAGGTAAGTATATTTATAAAAATGTTTTAAAATCATGCGAGATGAATTTTGAAATTATGTATAAGGTTTTTGGAAAACGTGAATGATGCTTTTGAAATCATGCACTTGATAAGAAAATACATTGTATTAATATTGTTTTCAGACTATATGAAATATTTTGAAATTATGAAGGTTGTTTTTGAAAACATAGCCAATGTTTTTGAAATAACATAGACAATGCATTTAAAAAAAAAAATTGTTTTCAAACTATATGAAATGTTTGGAGATCATGAAGATTGTTTTTGAAATAGTCTTACTATGTATGTTGAAAATGTCACACCCCGAAATTATCAGAGCATTGGCGTGACTGGACTGGTATCTTCATTGCACAGCGGAAGCAATAAGCAAAGACTTCTAGAAACTGAACGTCTGCTAAGTACTCGAATTCTCGATGGTCCTCCTATTCCAACCGTGCCTTGTCTTAGAACTGCAACCTGAGAAAGAAACATGCGAAAAATCAACATAAAGTTGAGCGAGTTCATAGTTTGTTCGTAAAAGATTTGAGATAAATCTTTTGAGTTGTGAAAGGTTTGAAATAAATCTTTGGTATTGTGAAAGATTTGAAATAAATCTTTGGAATAACCGGTTTTTGAAATAGTATTGAGAAAATGAATTTAAAAATCATTTTCTTGCCAAGTTATATGGAAACGTTGTGTTTGTAACACGTTATGTTCATAAAACCATGTATTTGTAATGTTCGCATAACCGTCAATGCCCACCCTGACTTTGACTCCATACCCGCATAATGCTTTGAATTTGTATAAAACATGGTAGTTAATTTGTATGAACAAGAAGTTTCCGTAAGTATAAAATCCCTGGTATGTAGCAGATAAGGAAAAAGAGATCACCAATGGTTTGCAAGGCCATTGATATGTGTGAAGTGCAAGTAGGAAGACTCAAACCTAGCGGATTTTGCGTTGGGCACAAAGTCACCCCAAGGTCCGTTCTGCTGGGCCAGGGGTTGGGCTCGCTACACCCAGATAGATCTACCGCTTACGTCCCTCGGTCCTACAATGAGGATTAATGGCCTCCAGTTCCCGCCTACCCACTCACATGATCTAAGTAGTAAACCCTCCTTACGCTAATCATACCATGTATAAAATAAATCCCTGGTCACCCTGACCGAATCCCTGGTCACCCTGACCAAATCCCTTGTCACCCTGACCGAAATTCATTCACATTTCAAAAATAAGCATTTGCATCATACTTGGTACTCATTCTCACCGCTTCTTGTATTTACCCGTAGTTTAGAAAACTAGAATTCGTGGGTATGCTTATTCCGAAAGATATGTTTGTTTGAAAACCGGTATGTTTAGTATAAGCCTTTCGTAAATCATTTGTGTTCCTCGAAATCCCTTCGTAATATGATTTAGAAATACGAGTTTTGCGTTTGTTCAAAACTTTGTATGTTTTTGCAAAACGTGCATGTCTTTCCACCCCGAAAACATTTACAAAAATGTAAAACCGTAAAAAGTGGGGTTATGAACTCACCCGAATTTTCCTGTGCAAAGCTAGCTATATACGACTTCGTGATGTCGTTTCCGAGATGAGACTCGCTAGCGTGCATTCTACAATATTCCTAACACGGAATACCTAATAAGTTTCTAAATAAAAGCGGTAACTAGTCTACGTGTCACCGAGCTCTACCGAATCGTTAGCCGAACGATTCGACAGTAAATTGATAACTTAATTGTAACGATTAAGTTATACTCGTTAGGTTTCGCCTAATGTCGGTAATAGTTTAATAAGTCTTGTAAAGACTTAGTTCTCGAGAGATTTAAAAATATATGAATATTTATATACAAGTATATAAATATATTGTTATAATCGCGTTAGTTGTCTCGAGAAATCGTACGTGTATGTTCAAAAGTTTGTATGAAATTAACGTATAACCAATTCGTATCGTATATATGTCTCGTATGATATTTATCAAAGTGTATGTCTATGCCATTTAGGCGTTTGACGTGAATATAAAAAGTCATATTCATGAAAGAATCGTCGGATTGTCGAAAGTAATAAAAGAATTGAAAATATTATTTCATGTTTTATTTTATAAAAGCATTATCGAAAAAATATCCAAATTGTCGTCTTTGTAAAAGATTATTTGAAACCGATAATAAAACGCCTTTTGTGTTTACGGATTTCCTCGAAAAACGGGCAGAGTTTCCTCTGTTTTTGGACGCTCCGACAACACAAGCTGTCGCTATTTTTATCAAAATTCAATCAATTCACGCAATATATATAGCTTTTCATCAAATATGCCAAATTAAAGTGTAAATAGTCGCTAAAAGTATCGGTCGAGCTCGTTCACGAAATAAATAAAATTATAAGAATAATGAAGTGTATTGCGCCGTAAAATCTTTACCATCTTCTCGTGTCGAAAGCCGAGCTGACCGAGTGAACTCGCTGAGTTGACTGAGTTTGACCGAGTTTGACCGAAACGCTTCCTAATCTGACTCGAACCGACTGACCCGAACCCAAACCGAGTGGACTCGTCTGTCCCGAGTCGACTCGCTAACTGAGCTGACTCGCTTACTGAGTTAACCGAACCGTCTGCCCGAGCTGCCTGACCGAACCCGCATCTGTCCCGAACATCTCCGCTGACCGGTTGTTGACCCGAACCCATCTGTAAACTGAGTTGACTCGGTTGACCGAGTCAAACCGAGTTGAGTCGAACACTAACCCGAACACCGAATCTGAACCAAAACTCGAACCCGCTGACCTCAATCCGGACCCGACTGTGTCTGACCCGAGACTGAACCGGGTTGAATCGAAGTCGTCTGCAACTGACCCAGGCCCCTCACGTGAGTCGAACCAGTCTTGAACCCGTACCTGTCAGACCACCATCACCGCCGCCGTAGCGGCGGCGCCGCCACCTAACTCCGCTGCTCTCTCTCCTCTCTCTCTCTCCGTCTCGTCTCTCTCTCGTCTGTCACACCACCGCACCACCACCGGACTGTGGTGGTGGTGGTCCGTAAATCCAGATCGAACAAAAAGGGGGGGGGGCCGCAGGTCGTCGGTCGGCTGTGGGTTCACCGAGAAGAGAGAGGGAGAGCATGAGGGTCTGCATATAATTTGTTGGTGGTTGATTTGTGTGTGTAAGTTGTAATGTCTGCACATTTTATGTGACACCCGTGTCACTGCGACCATCAAACAAATGCCAAACCAATGAAATATTATATTTCATACTTGGGATTTGTAAAAATATGTGTATCGATTTCACATATCAACTCTTGTTTCGATTTCAAGCTCTAAATCGCTTTCTGGAAGGTTATACCCGCACTGATGCGTAAATATAACCAGTTTAATGCAACGAACACTCTGGAATAGTGAAATAGGCTTAACATACCTTAAATAACCTTTACATAACTTATATATAAGTTTTGGAAGGTTTGGTGTGGTGAAATCAAATTTAATCGCTTACAAGGACTAAAGTTGGCAAACTGCGAAAGTATGCCAATTTGAACTGTAACAGACCTTCCGGAACATGACCATAAGTTAAAAATACCGTAAATATCCTTTACATAGCTTAGAAATAGGCTTTGAGGGGTTCGGTGTGCTAAAATAAACTTTTGGGTCATTCAGGGACTAAAAGTGTCAAAAAGTGCACAAGTTTGCATTTTCGCGCATAACTTACGTTCTGAATACATCCGGACATCCAAAAATTTATGGAAGCACTAAAATATTTTATTTTAGTGTTCGCCATAAGAAAAATCCATTCGTCGCGTCATTTGGTTCGTTTTTCGCATTCGGGACCAGATTCGATGTATTAGCCGTTGTTTAATTCACAACCACACATTCTAAACTTGCTTAGTCAGCGGATAAGGATGGAATTTTGGTACCATAACTTTGCAACACATGTATGGATGGAATTTAAACACCTAAACACCATAACTTTGCAACACATGTATGGATGGAATTTAAACACCTAAACACCATAACTTTGCAACACATGTACGGATGGGATTAAGGCACGTTTTCCATGAAACGATCTTAACGGTTCGGGTATTCCTATAAATACCCCATACCCCCCATTGCTAAAATCACTAGAAACTTGATTTGAGAAACTCTAAGTTGAAACATTTGTTTCATACCTGAGATTTTTGAATCGAGTTTAGCATTCGGGGACCCTTCGTAAGTATTCTTTCGTTCTTTTCCTTATTTTATTGCTTTTCGAGTCAGAAAGTCAAACTTTGTTTGACTTTCAGCGTTGACCAGTAATGGTCAATGCGAAGTTCGTTTGAACTTCGCAACGTGAGTGTAATCACGTTGGTCATAGTCCCTTGGGACTATGCCCACTGATTACCACGTTGTCTAGGGTCGTAGGGTCGGCGATCTAATAAATCGCCTATACCTTCGAACCCGACCCAGTTTGGTCGATCATTAGGATCCGACCAAATACATTAGGTGACCCTAGTATAGGGCATAACCTTCCGAGGTTATACCCTATGGTCACATCGTTTAAGTAGTTGTATGATAGGAAGTTTATATGCCTTAGGTAAATTACCAGAATACCCTTTTCATGTATAATTGGTAATTAAGCATATGTAACCTAAACCTTTGTCACATAACTGATTATGTAACATGTTTAAGGCATATAACACTTGTCATAGGACTAGTTAGGCGGTCCGAACGCGTTTCACGCGAACGACGCGTTAAAGTAGCATAAGCTACCTAAACGGGTCGTAATGGGTCGTAGACACTTAGGTTAAGTTTCATTTAGTATGTCGGCTTTGTTAAACCAAATGACACGAGTCTCTACACTCGTTTGGTTTACAAACCCTAATGCTACCCGATCTTCTGATTTAGGTCCGGTTTATTAATGTAGCTACCTATACTAGGTGCCGTTTGATATCCGCGATCTCTAGCATTGTTTAGTTGTTACTCAAGGACTACTGAGCAATCTCAGGTGAGTACATAGACCCCTCTTTTACTGTTTTCCAAACTGTTTTGGGGTGGAACACATGTGCCTACTTGTTACATTCATGCTTTCCCGTTTTCACATCATATACCTGCTATGTTCGTTAGTACATTATAGTACATGATTTTATGACATTTCATGCTAGGTGTGCCCAATTGTGTGCATTACTTAGTACATCGTTTTACATGACATTTTGACATAGACACTTTAACATGATTGACATTTGATCATGCATTTCCCACAAAACATAACTTTGATTTAAACCAAGTTTACTTCAATACTTTGTTTTTGTGCATATGGTTTAGTTGAGACATTTCACTTGCCATACATGACATCTTGACATAGACGTTTGACATGGATGTTTGACATAGACATTTGACATGGATATTTGACATAGACATTTGACATGGATATTTGACATAGACATTTTGATATGATTTACATCTTGACATGAACACTTTGACATATTATGTCACACCCCGACCGCGTAAAACAACAAATCGCGGCGGAAACATCGGGGCGTGTTGCGACAGAATTAATTGTTTCATAACCATGGCACACAAAGTGTATTTTATTTATTAAACAAGGGTGTTACATTGTCTCGAAATAGCAAATTAAGAGTTCAGAACATAATTAAACATAGTCTATCATCTTTTAAAGTCTCTAAGGCACAGGTCCGCCCTAGTATCATGATCAACATCCTACGGAAAAGCTCCTGAAAACACATGTGAAAATAGGTACGTCAGCATAAAAATGCCTGTGAGATACATAGGTTTTGTGAAAATAGGATTCATGACTTGAGTTTAAGAAAATGTTTAGTCATGAACCTTGTAATTTGCTTTGTTTTGTAAATCATTTGAAAAACAATGAGTTCAGATGATATGTATAAAATAAGTGAATAATGTATGGTTAAATGAATAACCATAGTAAAATGGGTATGTATAAGATAAGTTGTTTGTAAAACAATGTCTTGTGAAAAGTATGTTATTTGTATAAAATGTTCTATGTCTCAAACTGAAATGATTCAAATAACGCTACGCCATGTAATACCATACAAACACTTATATATAGGAAGTACCAGCGGCGTATCCACCATGCTTGTATCATATTACACACGCATCGTTAACTTAATCACTTAATCAAACCAAACCAACCAATGTAAGAAGTCTATGTTTAACCAAATTGTCAAATGTATTGAATAATATGTCAAAGTGTTTATGTCAAGATGTAAATCATGTCAAATGTCTATGTCAAAATATCCATGTCAAATGTCTATGTCAAAATGTCATGTCAAATGTCTATGTCAAAATATCCATGTCAAATGTCTATGTCAAAATGTCATGTATGGCAAGTGAAATGTCTCAACTAAACCATATGCACAAAAACAAAGTATTGAAGTAAAACATGGTTTAAATCAACGCTATGTTTTGTGTAAATGCATGCAACTATTTAATATGAACATTTATGCGGTATTGTGAATATGCATACATCCAAGCCTGGCGACTGTGGTGATAAACCCTTTAAACAAATTAAAGGTCTATCTGTCTTAATGTCAACGAATTCGGTCATTCCTTTCTGTCCCCTTACCCTGGGATGTCCGGAACGGGAGTTGTCAATTCCTATGGTACCACTACCTACTAACGAACGGCGTAGCTAATGTTAATGGATATATTGTCTCATGTAAACAAACCAAATGTCATACCAAAATGTAAACATATGAAAACAATGCACTAAGTATGTAATCAAATGAACATACATAGCGTGAAATGTCATGTAAAACGATGTACTAAGTAATGCACACAATGGGCACACTTAGCATGAAATGTCATGTAAAACAATGTACTAAGTAATGCACACAATGGGCACACCTAGCATGAAATGTCATGTGAAACAATGTACTAAGTAATGCACACAATGGGCACACCTAGCAGGAAATGTCATGTAAAACAATGTACTAAGTAATGCACACAATGGGCACACCTAGCATAAGATGAAATGAAATCATGTACTATAATGTACTAACGAACATAGCATGTATATGATGTGAAAACAGGAAAGCATGAAAGTAACAAGTAGGCACATGTGTTCCACCCCAAAACAGTTTGGAAAACAGTAAAAGAGGGGTCTATGTACTCACTTGAGATTGCTCAGTTGTATAAAGATAACCACCAAGCAATGCAAGAGATCTCGGAATCAAACGGCACCTAGTATAGGTAACTATGTTAATAAACCGGACCTATCTCGGAAGACTGGGTAGCATTAGGGTTTGTAAACCAAATGAGTGTCGGAACTCACGTGATATGGTTTAACAAAGCCTACATGCTAAATGAAACTTAACATAATTGTTTACGACCCATTACGACCCGTTTAGGAAGCTTATGCTACTTTAACGTGTCGTGCGCGTGAAACGCGTTTGGACCGCCTAACTAGTCCTATGATAAGTATTATATGCCTAAACATGTTACATAATCAGTTACGTGACAAAAGTTTTGGTTACATATGCTAAATTACCAATTATGTATGAAAAGGGTATTCTGGTAATTTACCTAAGGCATATAAACTACCTATCATACAACTACTTAAACGTCGTGACCATAGGGTATAACCTCGGAAGGTTATTCCCTACACTATGGTCACCTAATGTATTTGGTCGGATCCAAATGATCGACCAAACTGGGTCGGGTTCGAAGGTATAGGCGATTTATTAGATCGCTTACCCTACGACCCTAGACAACGTGGTAATCAGTAGGCATAGTCCCAAGGGACTATGACCATCGTGATTACAATCACGTTGCGAAGTTCTAATGAACTTCGCATTGACCATTACTGGTCAACGCTGAAAGTCAAACAAAGTTTGACTTTCTGACTCGAAAAGCAGTAAAAATAAGGAAAAGAACGAAAGAATACTTACGAAGGGTCCCCGAATGCTAATCTAGATCAGTATAGTTCAGGTATGAAACAAGGTTTCAACTTAGAACACAACTAATAAGATTCTTGTGCCTTAAAACAATGAAAGGCATGGGTTATATATAGTTTTCGGGTAACCGTTAGGATCGTTTCTTGAATAACGTGATCGAATCTCGTGCGTACACTTGTCGGAAAGTTATGGTGCCACAAATGCTCCTTAACTTAGTGACACATCACTTAAAACATGTGGTTAAGGATTAATTGGTTGCAACTTGCAATTAGAAACATTGAATCTGCCAGAACACTCACTCGCGTAGCGCGACGGATAGAGCCTTAGGGCTCGCGCTACGCGACTGCCTCCCCTGAATCAGAAAGTTTGAAAAATGGCAGCAATGGTCCCTGTTGTGTTTTAAGACCTTTTTCGATGCGTTTGAACCCCGTTAACCTCATTTCAAGGCTCTAAAATGAAGTTAAAGTATAGGGAACTCAAAACATACTCAAAAATATGCCGGATGATGGTTCGTTTGGTCGTACGAACGCGATGTTCGCTTAATTACGACGGAATGCGCATAAGCGCGAAAAACGATCCAAATGACGAAACGAATGGATTTTTCTTAAGGCGAACACTAAAATATAATGTAGTCATGCTTACATAAATTTTTGGATGTCCAGATGTATTCAGAACGTAAGTTATGCGCGAAAATGCAAACTTGTGCACTTTTTGACACTTTTAGTCCCTGAATGTTCCAAAAGTTTATTTTAGCACACCAAACCCCTCAAAGCCTATTTCTAAGCTATATAAAGGATATTTAAGGTGTGTTTAACTTATGGTCATGTTCCGGAATGTTCGTTACAGTTCAAATTGACATACTTTCGCAGTTTGTCATATTTAGTCCCTGTAAGCGAATTAACTTGTTTTTGCCATACCAAAGCCTTCAAAACTTATTTCTAAGTTATGTAAAGGTTATTCAAGGTATGTTGAGTATATGTTGATGTTCCGGAGTATTTCTCGCATTAAACTGAGTACGTTTACGCACTAGTTTGCGTATAACTCTCCAGAAAGCGATGTAGAGTTTGAAATTACATAAAAGTCAAAACATGAAAAATGTATAACATAACAAAACAAACATTGGGATCAAATAACATTGTTTTATTGATAACAGAACTGTTCATAGTGATTACAAGCACAGTTGTTACAGTCTCCCCTACTTGTGGAAATTTCATCCCGAAATTTATTTAGAGGAAACTCGTGGAAAAAGATGTGGATATTTCACCTTCATTTGATCTTCGCGTTCCCAAGTAAACTCAGGTCCACGTTTAGCTTCCCAGCGAACTTTGACCAAAGGAATGCGCTTGCGTTTAAGCCACTTGACTTCACGTTCCATGATTTCCACTGGTTTCTCAACAAATTTCAGTGTTTTGCCAACACGAATTTCGTCAAGCGGTATGGAGAAGTTCTCATCAGCTGTACACTTCTTGAGCTTGGACACGTGAAAAGTTGGATGAACATTTCCCAGTTCAGGAGGTAACTCAAGTCTGTAGGCTACCTTTCCGATTCTTTCGACGATCTTGAATGGTCCAACGTATCTAGGTGCAAGTTTTCCTTTCTTTCCAAATCTGATCACACCTTTCCAAGGTGAGACCTTAAGTAATACTCGATCACCGACTTGAAATTCAAAGGCTTTGCGTTTTGGGTCCGCGTAAATCTTCTGACGGTTTCTAGCTGCCTGAAGGTTATCACGAACTTTCTTGACCTTGTCAGTTGTCTCTAAAATGAGGGTAGGTCCAGTAAGTTGAGCCTCGCCAATCTCATTCCAGCAGACTGGTGAACGACATTTTCGACCATAGAGAGCTTCGAAAAGAGCCATTTTGATGCTAGTGTGATAACTGTTGTTGTAGGAGAATTCAATCAATTTAAGATGTGAATCCCAGCTACCACCAAAATCGATCACACAAGCTCTTAGCATATCCTCCAGAGTCTGGATTGTTCTCTCAGATTGACCATCCGTTTGCGGATGATAAGCTGTGCTCAGATTAAGTTGGGTCCCCATAGCAGATTGCATGGTTCTCCAAAAATGAGAAGTGAAACGAGCATCTCTGTCAGAAATGATGTTCAAAGGAACACCATGTCGAGCCACAATTTCATCTACATAGATTTGAGCAAGTCTGTCAGTAGGAAAATCCTCGCGGATTGGCAAGAAATGTGCTGACTTTGTAAGACGATCAACGACTACCCAGATGGCATCATGACCTTTCTTTGTGCGCGGGAGTTTAGTAATGAGATCCATAGTAATGTTTTCCCATTTCCAAACTGGGATCTCTGGTTGCTCCAATAAACCAGAAGGACGCTGGTGTTCAGCCTTAACCTTAAGACAAGTAAGGCATTTGGATACGTATAAGGCAATGTCTTTCTTCATACCAGGCCACCAATAGTGAATACGAAGATCCTTGTACATTTTATCTGAGCCCGGATGAATAGAATAACGAGACTTATGGGCTTCATCCATAAGCAAGGTACGAATATCATCCTGGCTTGGGACCCACAAACGGTCCATGAAGTAATATGATCCATTGTCCTTCAGTTCCAGAGCAGGTGTTATGTGATAGGGAAATTCTTTATCCATCAAACCTTGTGAAACACAAGATTGTTGAGCCTGAGAAATGCGGGCTTGAATATCAGATCGAGCTTGAATAACAGATTGAACACGTACACAATGAAGCTTAGTACGTTCCTTGCGACTCAATGCATCGGCCACGACATTCGCCTTACCAGGATGGTAGCGAATTTCACAGTCGTAGTAATTTAAAAGCTCAACCCAACGTCGCTGTCTCATGTTGAGTTCTTTCTGGTTGAAGATATGCTGAAGACTTTTGTGGTCCGTGAAAACCACACATTTTGTACCGTACAAATAGTGTCTCCAGATCTTGAGAGCAAAAACAACTGCACCCAACTCAAGATCATGAGTGGTGTAGTTCTTCTCATGTATCTTCAATTGTCTTGATGCATAGGCTATGACTTTGTTCCTTTGCATTAGAACACAGCCAAGACCCAATTTAGATGCATCACAATACACGACAAAATCATCATCACCCTCAGGCAATGATAGAACAGGCGCATCGCAAAGCTTCTGCTTCAGGTGTTGAAAAGCTTCCTCTTGTTTGAATCCCCAGTAAAAGGGCATTTTCTTCTGAGTTAGAGCAGTTAGAGGAACTGCAATCTTAGAGAAGTTTTCAATGAAGCGGCGATAATAACCCGCTAGACCAAGAAATGAACGAACTTCAGTAGGAGTAGTAGGCGTATCCCAATCCTTAATCGCACTGATCTTGGAGGGATCTACATGAATACCTTGTTCGTTGATGATATGCCCCAAAAATTGAACTTCTTTAAGCCAAAATTCGCACTTGGAGAATTTGGCGAAAAGTTGCTCTTTCTTTAGGAGTTCTAGAGTAAGATGAAGATGTTGTTCGTGATCAGCTCGCGTCTTAGAGTAAATCAAGATATCGTCAATAAAAACAATGACGAACTGATCCAAATAAGGTTTGCAGACCCTATTCATTAAGTCCATGAAAACAGCAGGAGCATTAGTCAAACCGAATGGCATGACTGTGAACTCGTAATGTCCATAACGAGTACGGAATGCTGTCTTCGGAATGTCTTTTTCTTGCACCCGAAGTTGATGATACCCGGAACGCAGATCGATCTTCGAAAAATAAGAAGCGCCTTGTAACTGATCAAAGAGGTCGTCTATGCGAGGTAGAGGATATCGATTTTTGATGGTAAGCTTGTTAAGCTCACGATAATCGATACACATCCTAAAGGATCCATCCTTCTTCTTGACAAAAAGAACGGGAGCACCCCAAGGTGAAAAACTAGGACGTATAAAACCTTTGTCAGAGAGCTCCTGAAGCTGTTTAGACAACTCTTGCATCTCCGACGGTGCAAGACGATATGGAGCTCTGGCAATGGGGTTTGCACCAGGTACGAGATCAATGCGGAACTCGACTTGGCGTGCTGGAGGTAGACCAGGTAAGTCTTCAGGGAATACTTCAGAATAATCCCGAACGACAGGAATATCTGAAATAGACTTACCCTTGCCTTTATCTTCTGTAACATGTGCTAAGAAAGCCACATAGTTCTTCTGCAGATACTTCCGAGCTTTAAAACAAGACATGAGTTTGAGACCACCGGTAGGCTTCTCACCTTGAACTTGCAGGATCTCGCCTGACGAAAGCGGCACACGAACAATCTTCTTAGAACAAACTATCTCTGCGTGATGCTTGGATAACCAATCCATTCCCACAATAACGTCGAAGCTTCCAAGTTGCATAGGCGCGAGGTCAATAGGAAAAAGATGATCATTTAGGTTCAACTGGCAGTTGCGAAGAACAGAATCAAGAATAATGGGTTCACCACTAGCAACCTCTACTGTCAAAGATTTGCCTAGTTTCGTTCTAGACACGCGAAGCATTTGCTCAAAAGATAAAGACACGAAACTCTTATCGGCACCGGAATCGAAAAGAACAGATGCAGGCTGATTATTAATAAAGAACGTACCGTTCACCACATTATCATCCGCCTGTGCCTCTTGGGCATTCATGTTAAAAACTCGGCCTCGAGCCGGAGCCTGATTCTGGTTCTGGTTCTGGTTCTGGTTCTGGTTCTGGTTCTGGTTGACTAGTCTTGGGCACCGATTCCTATAGTGGGTCAGATCCCCACAATTGTAACAAGCACCTGGTGGGTATTGTGGTCGTGCAGCTTGACCCTGTTGCGGAGCAGGAGGCTGAGCAACTTGTTGAGCCGGGTTCTGAACCGCGGGATTCTGAGCAGATCGACAAACATTGGCGAGATGGCCTGATTTCCCACAGTTAGTACAGAAACGGCATGGAAGTTGCGGCTGGTGGTGACTGTTGCATCTATTGCACAAAGGTGCATTCCCTGTATAGGGTTTCTTTGCTGGAAGCTGTGCGGGTTGGTTGGGAGCTGCCAGATTAGCTTGGGCAGTGATAGCAAAATTTTGGGAAGCCTTACGCTTCCTTGACCTCTTCGAAGAACCAGAGTTCTTTCCATTTAAGTTTTGACCTTTCTTGCTATCTTCCTTGTCAGCCGACTGCTTCTTGCCCTTGTCACCCTTCCGGTGTAACTTGTTCTTCCGGATCTGCGACTCAGTCAATGTCGCAGATAACTCGATCGCCTGACGGAGTGTGGCAGGGTTACTACCAGTAAGAATGTCTTGTACCGAGTCAGGTAGACCATCGATGTATCTCTCGATAGCCTTGTCGAGTGGGGTGACCATTGTTGGGCAAAGCAGACTCAATTCTTCAAACCGATCAGTATAAGCCCTGTGCTCACCACTATCTTGCTTCAAAACATCAAACTCTTTCTCCAACGCTCGCTGCTCATGGCGAGGACAGAATTCCCTCATCATAAGGGCTCTAAGTTTAGCCCATGTCTGTGCGAGAGCAACTTCAGCACCCTGGTCTCTCATAACCCCGTTCCACCATGTCAAAGCCCTCTTCTGAAATACGCTTGAGGAGAACTCGACCTTGCGATTATCCGGACACTGCACATGGCGAAAAGTATTCTCTATGCTCTCAAACCACTGAAGAAGCCCAGTCGCTCCCTCAGAACCACTAAACTTGAGTGGTTTAGCCTGGTTAAAATCCTTGTATTTGCATGGAGCATTGTTGTTGTTGTTGGCTTGGTTCCATTGAGCGAAGAGATTTGGAAACTGAGCAGCCATCTGCTGCGCAATAATTTCTGCCAGCTCGGCAGTAGCTATCTGATTCTCGCGTCGAGGAGGCATTCTAAAAGAGGAAAACATGAAAGGAAACGAGTGAGATGATTGGATGAAGAGAATGAGATGAAACAAAATCAACAAAAGCAAAGATGGTGGTCATTCGTCCGTATCACAAAGCAAACAAACGACACACAGTGACTTATCAAAGTAAATGGATCAAAAATAATGTATAATGAAGACATGCTCGCCTATAAGTGAACACTCATCCCAAGAATTCCCAGGTAAGCACAACTGGTCTCGCGTCTGTTTGAGATGTATACGAAGTGCTTGCCTAGACAGAAAACCCACAATACAGGCATTCACCCTTCCAGTTTGCACATGTTCACATTATTTAAAACCCAAAACGTTTGACGGGATTTTTGAAAATTAGAAGGCACAAGGCCAAAAACCAAACTTGAAAAGGGTTCAAAACCATATAACAGAGGGTTCAAAACCTTACAATTTAGGGTTCAAAACCTTGTAATAAATCATTCAAAAAAACAGATGATTGTTTTTCAAAAATCGTTTCGGAAAATTTGGTTCTTGTTTTGATAATCACCTAAGGATAGGTGATGTACATGTTTTAAGATCTAAACACAAGATAACTCGTGTTAGGTTCCTAGAAAAGTTATAGTCTAGGTCAAAGCATTACTAATAACCTAATTCCCTATAACCATTGGCTCTGATACCAACTCTTCTGTCACACCCCGACCGCGTAAAACAACAAATCGCGGCGGAAACATCGGGGCGTGTTGCGACAGAATTAATTGTTTCATAACCATGGCACACAAAGTGTATTTTATTTATTAAACAAGGGTGTTACATTGTCTCGAAATAGCAAATTAAGAGTTCAGAACATAATTAAACATAGTCTATCATCTTTTAAAGTCTCTAAGGCACAGGTCCGCCCTAGTATCATGATCAACATCCTACGGAAAAGCTCCTGAAAACACATGTGAAAATAGGTACGTCAGCATAAAAATGCCTGTGAGATACATAGGTTTTGTGAAAATAGGATTCATGACTTGAGTTTAAGAAAATGTTTAGTCATGAACCTTGTAATTTGCTTTGTTTTGTAAATCATTTGAAAAACAATGAGTTCAGATGATATGTATAAAATAAGTGAATAATGTATGGTTAAATGAATAACCATAGTAAAATGGGTATGTATAAGATAAGTTGTTTGTAAAACAATGTCTTGTGAAAAGTATGTTATTTGTATAAAATGTTCTATGTCTCAAACTGAAATGATTCAAATAACGCTACGCCATGTAATACCATACAAACACTTATATATAGGAAGTACCAGCGGCGTATCCACCATGCTTGTATCATATTACACACGCATCGTTAACTTAATCACTTAATCAAACCAAACCAACCAATGTAAGAAGTCTATGTTTAACCAAATTGTCAAATGTATTGAATAATATGTCAAAGTGTTTATGTCAAGATGTAAATCATGTCAAATGTCTATGTCAAAATATCCATGTCAAATGTCTATGTCAAAATGTCATGTCAAATGTCTATGTCAAAATATCCATGTCAAATGTCTATGTCAAAATGTCATGTATGGCAAGTGAAATGTCTCAACTAAACCATATGCACAAAAACAAAGTATATTGAAGTAAAACATGGTTTAAATCAACGCTATGTTTTGTGTAAATGCATGCAACTATTTAATATGAACATTTATGCGGTATTGTGAATATGCATACATCCAAGCCTGGCGACTGTGGTGATAAACCCTTTAAACAAATTAAAGGTCTATCTGTCTTAATGTCAACGAATTCGGTCATTCCTTTCTGTCCCCTTACCCTGGGATGTCCGGAACGGGAGTTGTCAATTCCTATGGTACCACTACCTACTAACGAACGGCGTAGCTAATGTTAATGGATATATTGTCTCATGTAAACAAACCAAATGTCATACCAAAATGTAAACATATGAAAACAATGCACTAAGTATGTAATCAAATGAACATACATAGCGTGAAATGTCATGTAAAACGATGTACTAAGTAATGCACACAATGGGCACACTTAGCATGAAATGTCATGTAAAACAATGTACTAAGTAATGCACACAATGGGCACACCTAGCATGAAATGTCATGTAAAACAATGTACTAAGTAATGCACACAATGGGCACACCTAGCAGGAAATGTCATGTAAAACAATGTACTAAGTAATGCACACAATGGGCACACCTAGCATAAGATGAAATGAAATCATGTACTATAATGTACTAACGAACATAGCATGTATATGATGTGAAAATAGGAAAGCATGAAAGTAACAAGTAGGCACATGTGTTCCACCCCAAAACAGTTTGGAAAACAGTAAAAGAGGGGTCTATGTACTCACTTGATATTGCTCAGTTGTATAAAGATAACCACCAAGCAATGCAAGAGATCTCGGAATCAAACGGCACCTAGTATAGGTAACTATGTTAATAAACCGGACCTATCTCGGAAGACTGGGTAGCATTAGGGTTTGTAAACCAAATGAGTGTCGGAACTCACGTGATATGGTTTAACAAAGCCTACATGCTAAATGAAACTTAACATAATTGTTTACGACCCATTACGACCCGTTTAGGAAGCTTATGCTACTTTAACGTGTCGTGCGCGTGAAACGCGTTTGGACCGCCTAACTAGTCCTATGATAAGTATTATATGCCTAAACATGTTACATAATCAGTTACGTGACAAAAGTTTTGGTTACATATGCTAAATTACCAATTATGTATGAAAAGGGTATTCTGGTAATTTACCTAAGGCATATAAACTACCTATCATACAACTACTTAAACGTCGTGACCATAGGGTATAACCTCGGAAGGTTATTCCCTACACTATGGTCACCTAATGTATTTGGTCGGATCCTAATGATCGACCAAACTGGGTCGGGTTCGAAGGTATAGGCGATTTATTAGATCGCTTACCCTACGACCCTAGACAACGTGGTAATCAGTAGGCATAGTCCCAAGGGACTATGACCATCGTGATTACAATCACGTTGCGAAGTTCTAATGAACTTCGCATTGACCATTACTGGTCAACGCTGAAAGTCAAACTTTGTTTGACTTTCTGACTCGAAAAGCAGTAAAAATAAGGAAAAGAACGAAAGAATACTTACGAAGGGTCCCCGAATGCTAATCTAGATCAGTATAGTTCAGGTATGAAACAAGGTTTCAACTTAGAACACAACTAATAAGATTCTTGTGCCTTAAAACAATGAAAGGCATGGGTTATATATAGTTTTCGGGTAACCGTTAGGATCGTTTCTTGAATAACGTGATCGAATCTCGTGCGTACACTTGTCGGAAAGTTATGGTGCCACAAATGCTCCTTAACTTGGTGACACATCACTTAAAACATGTGGTTAAGGATTAATTGGTTGCAACTTGCAATTAGAAACATTGAATCTGCCAGAACACTCACTCGCGTAGCGCGACGGATAGAGCCTTAGGGCTCGCGCTACGCGACTGCCTCCCCTGAATCAGAAAGTTTGAAAAATGGCAGCAATGGTCCCTGTTGTGTTTTAAGACCTTTTTCGATGCGTTTGAACCCCGTTAACCTCATTTCAAGGCTCTAAAATGAAGTTAAAGTATAGGGAACTCAAAACATACTCAAAAATATGCCGGATGATGGTTCGTTTGGTCGTACGAACGCGATGTTCGCTTAATTACGACGGAATGCGCATAAGCGCGAAAAACGATCCAAATGACGAAACGAATGGATTTTTCTTAAGGCGAACCCTAAAATATAATGTAGTCATGCTTACATAAATTTTTGGATGTCCAGATGTATTCAGAACGTAAGTTATGCGCGAAAATGCAAACTTGTGCACTTTTTGACACTTTTAGTCCCTGAATGTTCCAAAAGTTTATTTTAGCACACCAAACCCCTCAAAGCCTATTTCTAAGCTATATAAAGGATATTTAAGGTGTGTTTAACTTATGGTCATGTTCCGGAATGTTTGTTACAGTTCAAATTGACATACTTTCGCAGTTTGTCATATTTAGTCCCTGTAAGCGAATTAACTTGTTTTTGCCATACCAAAGCCTTCAAAACTTATTTCTAAGTTATGTAAAGGTTATTCAAGGTATGTTGAGTATATGTTGATGTTCCGGAGTATTTCTCGCATTAAACTGAGTACGTTTACGCACTAGTTTGCGTATAACTCTCCAGAAAGCGATGTAGAGTTTGAAATTACATAAAAGTCAAAACATGAAAAATGTATAACATAACAAAACAAACATTGGGATCAAATAACATTGTTTTATTGATAACAGAACTGTTCATAGTGATTACAAGCACAGTTGTTACATATTACCCAATACATTTGACAATTGATTTAAACATAGACTTCTTACATTGGTTGGTTTGGTTTGATTAAGTGATTAAGTAACGATGCGTGTGTAATATGATACAAGCATGGTGGATACGCCGCTGGTACTTCCTATATATAAGTGTTTGTATGGTATTACATATCATAGCGTTATTTGAATCATTTCAGTTTGAGACATAGAACATTTTATACAAATAACATACTTTTCACAAGACATTGATTTATAAACATCTTATCTTATGCAAACATATTTTACTTGGTTATTCATTTAACCCTACATTTATTTATACTTATCATCTGATCTTATCGATTTTCAAATGATTTACAAAGCAAAGCAAATAACAAGGTTCATGACTAAACATTTTCTCAAACATAAGTCATGAAACCTATTTTCACAAAACCTATGTATCTCACAGGCATTTTTATGCTGACGTACCTATTTTCACATGTGTTTTTCAGGAACTGTTGCATAAGATGATCAAGATACACATAGGCAGACTTGGGCTTTAGTGACAATAAAAGATGCAAGACTAGTTAATTATGTTGTATTTCTTGTTTGTTAAGACATTGTAACACTTTTAATCAATAAAACGAAACTTCAATTGCCATGGATTTGAAACAATTAATTCTGTTACAACACTCCCCGACATTTCCGCCACGTTTTGTATGTTCCACGTGGTCGGGGTGTGACAGAAAAGATGGTATCAGAGCCAATGGTTATAGGGAATTAGGTTATTAGTAATGCTTTAACCTAGTCTATAACCTTCTTAGGACCCTAACGCGAGTTTACTTACGTTTAGTCATAAAACAATACCGTCACCTATCCTTAGGCGACTACCACAACAAGAACATAAATTTCAAAACCGCTTTGAAAACTAATCATCTGTTCTAGGATGATTGATTACTAGGTTTTGAACCCTCTATTATAAGGTTTTGAACCCTTTGAGTTTTCAAAATCTCGTCAAGGTTTTGGGTTTTAAATAATGTGAACACGTGCAAACTGGAAGGGTGAATGCCTGTATTCTGAGTTTTCTGTCTAGGCAAGCACTTCGTATACATCTCAACCAGACGCGAGACCAGTTGTGCTTACCTGGGAATTCTTGGGATGAGTGTTCACTTATAGGCGAGCATGTCTTCGCGATACATTATTTTTGACCTATTTACTTTGATTATTCACCGAGGTCGTTTGTTGCTTTGTAGTAACAAACAAATGACCACTACCCTTGCTTTCATCAGATTTGCTTCATCTCATTCATTTCGTCTAATTCTCTCACTCGTTTCCTTTCATGTTCTCCTCTTTTAGAATGCCTCCACGACGCGAAAATCCAGTATCTGTTGACGAGCTGGCAGCTGTCATTACACAGCAAATGACTGCTGCAATCCCGATCATCGTTGCCCAATGTCACCAAGCTATCAACAACAATAATGCCCCATGCAACTTCAAGACGTTCAACTCGGCTAAGCCATCAAAGTTTTCTGGGTCTCAAGGAGCGACTGCACTTCTGCAATGGTTCGAGAGTCTAGAGAGCACTTTCAGGCATGTTCAATGTCCAAACGAGCGAAAGGTAGATTTTGCATCTAGTGTCTTCGAGAAACGAGCTTTGACATGGTGGAACGGTGTGGTGAGAGATAGGGGTGCCGAAGTGGCACTGGCCCAAACTTGGGAAGAACTTCGAGCACTGATGATGAAGGAATTCTGTCCTCGTCACGAGATCAGGGCATTGGAAAGGGAATTCGATGACCTTAAGCAAGACAGCGGCGAACATCGAGCATACACTGATCGATATGAGGAGCTGAGCCTGTTGTGTCCTACCATGGTTACGCCTTTGGATAAGGCGATCGAAAAGTACATTGATGGTCTCCCTGACTCAGTTCAAGACATTGTTACTGGTAGTAACCCCACAACGGTTAGGCAGGCCATTGAGCTATCTGCAACTCTGACTGAATCTCAGATCAGGAAACGTAAGCTTTTCCGGAAGGGTGACAAGAAACCAATCGAGGAATCAAAGACCATGGATGAGCAGACTGGATCCCCTGAGCGGTCAAAGAAGCAAAAGGCTTCTCAGAACTTCGCCATGGTCGCTCACAATGGTCAAGCCGTCCCCAACCAACCAGCTCAACCCCGTACTAGGAAGCCATACAATGGAACTTCACCCTTGTGCAACCGATGTGGCCTACATCATCATGCTAATGTGAAGTGCCGCGAATGCCAAATTTGTGGACTTAAAGGTCATATGGCAAAAGTTTGCGTTGCAGCAGTTGCACCGAATCAAGCCGACAACAAACCTGCTCGAGCTCGCTTTCCACCAGGTTCTTGCAACAAGTGTGGTAAGATGGGACATTTCCGAAGAAATTGCCCAAAGCTTGCTAATGCTAATCCAGCACAGAGATGAGCATCTGATCGACTAGAAGACAACACTCTTTAGAAATAATCATATCTTATGTATTATTTTCTTTTGTTGTCAAGGTCCATGAAACAGTTGTTATCATTGTTAATAAATAAATCTTTTTATTTACATTACAATGTATATTATGTGGTTGTATGCATAAACAACATATCCCCTATAATACCGACAATCAAGGAATCGTATTACTTGAAAGGCAAACTACCCCCAAAATTCTTCCATTTTGCAATCTCTTGCGTAAAGATCCCAAGTACCCGTCTCTTGCAAAGAAACGATGTACAAGATAAAAGTTATAATTCTGTACGAATACCCCAAGTACCACTATAAATTTTTAATAGGGTACCCAAGGGTATTTCCGTATGTCCTAAATTACTGTGTACCTTAATTCGAATATTGCGTTTTCCTGAAAAACGAAAATCGAATTTTTGGTAGATCATCCTATCTTCATGGATGGATTCTTGAATTGATTAAAGTACCAAATGAAATCCACGAATTGGATTCCTGGTGTACTTTGAGTATCCGTGTCCAAAGATAACAAATTAATAACCAAGTTAAACAATTATGTGATTATGTGCTTATGTGTTCCCTTTTATGTTTTTGTGTGATCCAAATTCTTGTCATCCAAATCCTCGTAGAATCTTCCATATCTTTGGGTGCTATATTAAATCCTCAACGGGCTTGTACGTAATAGTAAAGACCCTTGGATTATATTGTACCATTCCATAATTAGACCCTGAGAGGTCTAGGTAAACAGATTGATCCAAAAATCTGGTTAGGAATATCATGTGATGATATAGCTGAAAGGACTCCTTGGTGGCCTAATTTAAAAGGATCCTTTGTCGATCTAATTAAAAGGACCCTATGGTAGTTTAGTCACACTCATCATCAGGTTTGATTTTTCCTCCCCTTCACATTTCAGACAAATTGTGCGGACTATGCAAGGAATTGCGGAATTATGGATGCATACATAATTATGAAATTCAGTGCACGGAAACCACAGCAAATTTTGTCATGTGTCTAGAGACTATTCCGTTCATTTTTGTTTCTGAAGATGTAAAATGACTATTCCGTTCATTTTTGTTTCTGAAGATGTAAAATGACTATTCCGTTCATTTTTGTTTCTGAAGATGTAAAATGACTATTCCGTTCATTTTTGTTTCTGAAGATGTAAAATGACTATTCCGTTCATTTTTGTTTCTGAAGATGTAAAATGACTATTCAGTTCATTTTTGTTTCTGAAGATGTAAAATGACTATTCCGTTCATTTTGTTTCTGAAGATGTAAAATGACTATTCCGTTCATTTTTGTTTCTGAAGATGTAAAATGACTATTCTGTTCATTTTGTTTCTGAAGATGTAAAATGACTATTCTGTTCATTTTCTGAAGATGTAAAATGACTATTCTGTTCATTTTTGTTTCTGAAGATGTAAAATGACTATTCTGTTCATTTTTGTTTCTGAAGATGTTGTGGAAAATGACTATTCTGTTCATTTTTGTTTCTAAAGAATGCCTGTTGAGAATAACTCTGTTCATTTTTCATTTCTGAAAAATGTTCGTTAAATAGAAATTACAGGATTACGTCTTGTTCATCTTTGATGGTTATTTAACACAAAGTCACAAATAGACTCCTACGAATTAATTTCGGGACGAAATTTCCTAAAGTAGGGGAGACTGTGACACCCGTGTCACTGCGACCATCAAACAAATGCCAAACCAATGAAATATTATATTTCATACATGGGATTTGTAAAAATATGTGTATCGATTTCACATATCAACTCTTGTTTCGATTTCAAGCTCTAAATCGCTTTCTGGAAGGTTATACCCGCACTGATGCGTAAATATAACCAGTTTAATGCAACGAACACTCCGGAATAGTGAAATAGGCTTAACATACCTTAAATAACCTTTACATAACTTATATATAAGTTTTGGAAGGTTTGGTGTGGTGAAATCAAGTTTAATCGCTTACAGGGACTAAAGTTGGCAAACTGCGAAAGTATGCCAATTTGAACTGTAACAGACCTTCCGGAACATGACCATAAGTTAAACATACCATAAATATCCTTTACATAGCTTAGAAATAGGCTTTGAGGGGTTCGGTGTGCTAAAATAAACTTTTGGGTCATTCAGGGACTAAAAGTGTCAAAAAGTGCACAAGTTTGCATTTTCGCGCATAACTTACGTTCTGAATACATCCGGACATCCAAAAATTTATGTAAGCACTAAAATATTTTATTTTAGTGTTCGCCATAAGAAAAATCCATTCGTCGCGTCATTTGGTTCGTTTTTCGCATTCGGGACCAGATTCGATGTATTAGCCGTTGTTTAATTCACAACCACACATTCTAAACTTGCTTAGTCAGCGGATAAGGATGGAATTTTGGTACCATAACTTTGCAACACATGTATGGATGGAATTTAAACACCTAAACACCATAACTTTGCAACACATGTATGGATGGAATTTAAACACCTAAACACCATAACTTTGCAACACATGTACGGATGGGATTAAGGCACGTTTTCCATGAAACGATCTTAACGGTTCGGGTATTCCTATAAATACCCCATACCCCCCATTGCTAAAATCACTAGAAACTTGATTTGAGAAACTCTAAGTTGAAACATTTGTTTCATACCTGAGATTTTTGAATCGAGTTTAGCATTCGGGGACCCTTCGTAAGTATTCTTTCGTTCTTTTCCTTATTTTATTGCTTTTCGAGTCAGAAAGTCAAACTTTGTTTGACTTTCAGCGTTGACCAGTAATGGTCAATGCGAAGTTCGTTTGAACTTCGCAACGTGAGTGTAATCACGTTGTGTGACACCCTGTTGAAACGCTCTCACTTTTACTAGCTTGTCAGTGGCTGCTTTAACTTTCGGGACGAAAGTTCTTAAAACTTGGGGATAATGTGACACTTCGGGTTTTCCCGAGCCAACTTTCGTCTTTAAGTGAATGTACGTGTATATATATATAATATTAAATGAGAACTTGTTATTTATTGTTGTGCATTATGTGATCTTTTGATTGTGTCATGTGTGTATTATGTATATATATATATATATATATGTGTGAACCGAGACCACCATGGACCCGACTCGAGACCACCCGGTCTCGAGTGAACCAAATCGGTTGGGCCGTGCACCCCCTTAGTTCACTCGGAAACCCACTTGGGGTGCATCACCTCCTATTTAAGCCTAAAACCCTCACACACACTCCCCTTTTACACTCTCACTTCATCCTCACTCTCCTCTCATCTTTCCCTCACTAAAACCCTAAAAGCTCCACCAACACCCTCCTCTTTTCTACTCGGAATCACCATCGGCTAAGAAAGGGCTCTCGGACCTCGGTGAATCCCTACACACCTCCAAGAACCGGTTAGTGTTTCACTCTATGCTAAGAAAATTATGTGTGCTTAATGATTAAGATGCATGATTAGTTTAGAGGTCTTGTTGTATGAATTCTTGTATGACTAGCGACTTGGTAATGTGATGATTGACGTGTGTGAGCTATGATATGATGATGTCTTGTTAGGATGTTTTTGTAGGGAAAATGATTAGGCTTGTTGGTGCACACATCTGTCGTCTTCGTCTTGTATCGAGTCTCGGGTTCGGTGCGGGTTCGGTGCGGATATTATCAAGCATGATGTCATCATCTAGGATGATGACATCACACTTATGACATCATCAATGCATCACGTGCACTAGTAGACAAAGCAAATTTACATCAGATTGTTATGTGTTAAAGTTTTCGCTTCAAGACAAATTGCATGGATTTCATGAACATTTCGCTTGAAGGAATTATGAAGATTTCGCTTCAAAGGTCTCGCTTCAAGACTCAAGCGAAATCTAGCATGCTATATATAGGTTGATAGGCTAGTCATTTGTAACAGTTGTTGCCAAGTGTACCGAAGTGCTGCCGGTTTCTCTTTCGAATGTAAAGGTTGTAATATCAATATAAAAGAGATTTAAAGTGTGAAACAAGCTGTTATCACGTCCGTTTCTTAGTTTCCGCCTCTGAAACGGACTAGAACTCTTCCAAACGACTCGTTTAGGTCGGAATCCGATCCTACAATTGGTATCAGAGCCAGTGAAGAGGAGTTCTTGCTAAAAACAGCCGGTTTTCACCACGATTTCTGTTTCTACATCATTCTTTTTCGAAATTTCAAACTTTTTACAGATAAAATCGACTAAAATTCTCACATATCACGCATAATCATGTTTTAACAGTTCCTGGAAAGTTTCAGCATCAAAATCAGCCTAAAACTTGTAATTTTCTGTGATTTCGCTTCACTGCTCGTTAATATAATGACATCAGCAACATTTTGTACATGATTTCGCTTCAAGTTGATGATAATCTGTTGATTTCGCTTCAAGTTGAGAACATTATTTGATTTCGCTTGAATAGTTGAAGCGAAACTGATCTGATTGCATTTCGCTTGAAAATACGTTGACATCTGATTGAAATCTGCAGTGCTGTCTTAACTGAATTTTGATGTTCGTCGAAACCTGCTGTTCATTAAAAACTGTTTGTCTGCTACGTTGAGAAACTGTTCTGAGTTGTGTGAATATATCAGTTTGTGTATGCATGTGAACTGTGTGTACTTGTGACGTCGATTGTTGTGAGCATGTGAGTTGATAAGTGTTGGCAGGATTAAGTTGTTGTCAGGTCTTGATATTTGAATAGCATGTGAACGGTTCAATTAAAGTTGCATGTTAAAATTGTCGGCTGCATGTGAAAAGCTTTTTCATCGATGTTTGTTAAAGTTTGAAATTGATGTAATATGTGTTTTGAGTATTAAAGTTGTCAGTAGGTCACATGGGTGTCTATTGATTTGATTGTTTGTGATATGATAATTGTTTGTGTTGTCAGCCACATTAAGTGAACTTGATAACTGTGTTTGTCATGTGATATAATAATAGAAATTTATAGAAAATTGTTTTCAATCAGATTTGAGGTGTGTTATAGGTGATCGGTCCAATAGTAGTAGTTCAGTAGCATGTGATTGTTGTCGTGATTTTTAAATGAAGTTCATGTGGTGTTAAAGTGTTTGTTGATATTGAAGTGTCTTGGCTTTATCACATTTTCGATTTGATCTGATCAACAATTAGAGGTCCAATCAAAAGGTCTTGAAATATTAGTTTGTCAGACATTAAATGTGTGCATGAAAGTTGTTGTTGACCATGTTTTGCATTTTTGAGATATATTGGTTATATGTGCTAGTTGATCAAATAGTGTGCGATTTTATTTCAATGTGTTTGAGTTGAATCATCAGATCGCGTGGTTCGAGTTTTGGTGTTTGGCAGTTCTTACAAAAGACAGTTCATTACGTTTGTCAGTCAGGTCGTTTTGTGTGTTCAAGTCGGTAAAAAGGTTCAGTTCGTACAGTTCGGAGTTCAAAGATTTCAAAGGGTCAAGTCATTTGATTTTGATTCGGGTCCTAGAAGTCCGCACAGTTGGTCAACGTTCAGTCCGCACAAAATAGTCACCAGTTCGAGTAACAGTTTCTTTCGGTTAATTGATAAACGTTTAAACTGATTGTGTGTTTGTTTGTGATTGTAAAGGTATTTGCCGAAGACATGGAAGAGGATTTCTACAACGCGTTTGCCACACCAGTCGCTCCGATTACTGCTGCTGAAAATTTATATAGTGAAAATGAAACGGGAACGCATCAAAAACCACCAAAGCTTATGTACATTGAAGAATTTAAAGGATGGCAGAATCGATTTGAGAACTGGGTACAAGCCTACAAGTTTGATGCATGGTGTTCATTGTTGAAAGACTATGAGAAACCAAAGAATGACCGTGGGATGGAAAAAGCATTTGAGGACTACTCAGAGATTGACAAATTAAAATTCACAAGTGAGAAAATGATGATCAGTATTCTTCAGCAAGCAATAAAAGAAGATATATTTGTTTTGCTCCAACATAATGGTACAGCTAAATCAATCTGGGAAGCATTGATTCAGAAATTCCAAGGAAGCGCAGATATGATAAAGAACAGAAAGGCTTTACTGAAAAAATCATTTGATATGTTTTCAGCCTTTGATCATGAAACTACAAAGAATACCATTGATAGATACTGTCATCTAGTCTTGGAAATGAAAAGATTTAACATTGAGAAAGAGGATGATGAGTGGGTTGATAAACTTGCTGAAGCATTACCACAACAGAAATGGGGAACGTATTTGCTGATCTTAAAACATACAAGAAAGTTGAAAATATGAATTTGGCTCAGTTTATTCAGAGGATTGAAGAGCATGAGTTAGATATTCAGAAAACGGCTATCATGATAAATCCAAATGCCAAACAAGATGTCAGTTTGTATTACAGAGGGAACAAGTTTGAGACTACTACCAGCCCGAGCCCAAAGATCCAAACTGGTTTCAGTGCAGATGGTTCATCCGGAACAAAGAGTAATGTTACTCAAAGTGGTGGATCTTCATCATTCTCAAGTTTTGATCCAAACTTTACAACATCAAATCCTCAACAACAAAACTCAACGAATCTTCAGTGCAATGTTACTTTAAACATTCAAAATGGTCAGAATCTGTCTCCGGAAGTTGCCAAGCAACACATGGCATCACTGGTTACTATGTTAGAATCTTACGAAAGTTTGATCGGTGGGAAGATTGGGAATCCGATGCTTACCAAAGAAGATTACGACCAAATTGATGCTGAAGAACTTGAAGTGATGGATATCAAATGGTGCTTAGCAAGTGCTTGGAGGAGAGCTGAGAAGTTTCAAGAGATTACTAGTAGGGATGAATTTCGAGGAATGGCTACCTCTCCATTGGGATTTGATAAATCAAAGGTTACCTGTTTCCGTTGTAAAGGAAAAGGTCATTTTAAACGAGAGTGCAAAAGTAAAGAAACTACTGGGAATCAAGATAGAAACAATTATTACCAGAAATCAATCTTCCATCAGACTACTCAACAACCTCAAATTGTACATGCTCATGCTACTGATGATGGAAAGAAGAAAGCTTTAATTATCCATCAAGATGACGAAAAAGTTGCCGAGGGATTTAGTTGGGATAAGTACATTCCATCAGAATCAGGCTTTGTTGCTCGAATTCTAGGTGAAAATGAGGTTAATCAGAAAAGAATCCCGATTTTTCCAGATCTTGGAAGCGATGTAGATACCGATGATGAGGAAGAATATCTTAACAAATGTAGAAAAAGCATTGAGCCTGATAGTTTTTATTTTTTCTATGCAGATAAAGTTGATATGCTGAATCAGAAGAAGATTGCCCGCTTAAAAAAAGAACTGGAAGCAGCAAAGTTACTTGCTAATGAAAAGGCAAAGACAGAAGTTGGAGAAACAAAAGTTGAAGCAGTGACTGAAAATGAAATAGAAAAAATCGTTGAAGTGGAGAAAGTGATAGAGAAAATAGTTGAAGTTGAAAAATTGGTCGAAGTAGAGAAGATTGTTGAGGTTGAAAAGCTAATTGAAAAAGTGGTTGAAGTTGAAAAACCATGTTTGAAGTGTTCAGAATCTTGCAAAGCTTGTGAAGAGAAAGATAAGAAGATTGCTGAGTTGGAGAAGATTAAAGAAGACTTACTGTCTGATGTGAAGTACATTAAGGAGTCGTACGATGTGCTCAACAACACAGTTGATCGTCTAAAAAAGACGAATACTGAAACCGAAAAAGCAATGGATAAAATGAGTGCAACATTAATGACAAAGCAAAAAGTCATTAATGAGTATATTGAAGATTGTGCACAGTTAAAGAAAGAAGTGGAACTTGAAAAGATTGAGAGTGAAAGGATTAAACGATTACTGTTGAGTTACACTACTTGTGATTATCTGATTGATCGTGTTTATCCTACTGTTGCAGGTCTAGAAGCGTTCATGGACAAAAAGACTGAAGATACTGATACTGGTAAGAAACCAAGTGTCAAGTATAACAGATGTCCGCCCCCGATCCATGAAACTTATTCTCCCAGGAATCCAAATGAAGAGCGTTTAAAAAAGGCAGTCAACATCAAGTTAAAGTCTGAAATCATTGATGAATTACCAGACAATATTGATGTTACATTCACAGCGTCTGACACTGATCATGAGTCTGAGTTATTAAAGAAAGTTGTCGATCAGGTGTTGGATACGGATGAGGAGTCAAAACCGGAGTCTAAGTCTGAAAGTCCGAGTTCGTCAGAAAAGAGTCCGAGTTCACCGGTTAATAGGGTTTACAATAGAGAATTCCTGTTATCAAAATCTAATTTGAATGACGGATCAATCAAAGTGGCTTATACTTTGAATGATTCAGACAAATTATATTCTGATGAGGAATTTCCAATCAGAAGTGTAAAAACTGAAATGGTCAAACAGGTTTTAAAATTAACAGAAATTAATCTTTCTGATATAAAAGATTTAAATCTTGATGAAAAACCTAAAAAATACACTTCAAGAGTTCAACAGAGATTGAACAAGAAAAAGGGTTATAGTTCTGGTTATGGTTATCGAAAGAAACCAAACTACAACGGTAATCTCAAAAAGAAAGGTTTAAGATTTATTCCTCCTGAAAATTATCAAAATCAGAAAACTTATAAACCAAATACTAAATTTGTTGCAGGTGGAAGTTGTGAAGATGAGCAGAAGAAACCATTCTGGAAACAATCCAATCAAGAGTTTCTTGCTGAAGTGAAGAAGAATGTGAGAAAGTTTGCTCAAAGAGTTGATCGAAGAACTTGTTTCAAATGTCAAAAAGTTGGACATATTGCTTGGAATTGTCAACAGTCCAACAACATAAAACAGGAAGTTACTTCTAACTCAAAACTGAAAGAAAAACTTGTCTTTGAGAAGAAACAATCAACTGAGAAATCAAAAGTGTTTGAAAATTCTATTTCTGAAAAAGGTGAAAGTTCAAAACGGTTTTACAAAAGAAGAGGTGATTTAACCAAACAAAAATGGATTGTAAAATCTGAAAGAAGTTCTGACATTGAATCTGATTCCATAAAATCAGAGGAGTCATTTGTTGAGAAAAAGATTGTGAATTCCGTTCCTGAGGTGAACGATGAAAATTTTCCTTCATTATCAAAGGAAAATTGGAAGTCAAAAGTTGGGAAGGTAGAGATCTCAAATCAATTCTTCGCTGATAAGGGAGAATTTGATGTTGAGAAGGCTTTCAATGGGAAAGTCAAACATATTTTCGGTAAGATGGTTGACAGAAAGGTAAAGGGTGCTCAAGAATTTTATAAATCAAAATGTTGGTGGGACAGATGTTTGCCACCAAAGTCACCCAAGGCTGGTGAGGCTTGGGTGGACGTAATGTTTGAGTAAAAACCGGACTTGCCGGAGCTCCCAGGTTGGTTTAAGTGGAGCAGGAATCGGCACATTTCTTGAGAAATTCACGAAAGTGATTTCGACTTACAAGTGGTAAATCAGGGACATTAAATTGTATCTGATTTTCTACAAATGATTGAGAAACAATGTGATGAAACCCCTAACCTACAATTGGTAAAATCAAACTTATTTTCCGGAAAAACCATTTGATTAAAACAAACTTAAGTGTTTTGAAATCTAAATGGGAAAATAGTTTGTTGTGAGGGGGAGTTCTGATTGTTTATGCCAAGTGGATGGCGATTTGAAGCAATTTGATATCAGTTGTCATGTTATTGTATAGTTTTATTTTCAAATTTCCTAAAATGTGTTTGCATTTTAGGGGGAGTAAAAATTTCAGAAAATCCAAAAACATTTGAAAATTTGAAAAGGACAAAAACATGATAAAATGAAAAATGAGTTTTGTTGTATAAAAGAGGAAATGATAGTACATCAGTGGACTATCACAACATGCTAAAGAAATGGAAGGTATAAATGTGATAAACAATCTCACTGTGGATATGTCAGTAGGTTTTTGCACATTTAGTAAATTGTGACGAGATATAAACATAAAATTCAAACTTGCTTGTTCTGTGGGTTAACAAAACTGCTTGGATATATAGGTAACCCCTGAAATCTTGTTTGAAAGGTCCCTTATTCTGAGATACTAGGTCTTTATGCTCAGTGATATCTGGGGTATTATCCCGGGACTTCTGCTGAAAGAAATTTCTGACCTAGTCCCCGTATAATACTTTACGCTTGCTTGAAATATAGCTCACCCTCAGCTAAAAAATGATGAAACATTGAAAAATGCTAATCATGGCTGTTGAAACAAAAGATCCTCTAAAGGGGACACACCAAAAGTCGAAGCCGTCATCTCTCTGCGTATCGAAAGATCGACCTGAGCTCTCACGGCCCTCGTACTATAATTTATTCCCCTGACAGATATCATCTGTGGTATACTCACCTGTAAGACTGAATATTGGGATCTGGATACGGGAGTATATTCAAGTAGTGGGACACATGGATAAGTTTAAGTCTCTTAAGACATTAATCTCGTATCTCGAAGCAGTTGAACTTTGTGTGAAAATTTAAGTGGACAAGTATACTGACAATCTAGGTGAATTGTTTAGAACTTAAAATGAAATGAAGCTTAACGGTGTTGGTGATTTGTCTCAAAACTGATATGATCCTCTTACACAAACTCACAAAAATATTGTTTGTAAATAGTTCATTTCTGCATTTTATTTCTGTTATTTCAAAATCCAAAAAGATTTTCGGTGTGTTTTAGCATAAATTTTGGAAAATTCAAAAAGATTTTAGACAACTGATGTTGAAGAGCTGCATTTCAAAATTCCAAGTGCTAAACATGACGAACAGGTTTGGGAAAATTTGATTGAAAAGTTTTTCAGAGATAAAAATTCGTTAAATGATCATTGTTAATGTTTGATTGTATATTGATTGGAGAAGGCTCAGTGTTGGTGTTTGATATTTGACAAATTGTTAAATATTTTATTCTTGTGAATCTTATTTTTGGGTAGAGGATGTGCAGGATAGCAGATAGAGTGCCAGGTTCCGATACCTGAGGATTCTGAAATTCTGTAAAAGCCAGACTACGATCCCAGCATGTTTTGAGGGGGAGTCTGTTAGAGAGAGAGAGAATTGGAGATAGAATAGAGCCAGGAAGAGATTCTGAAGGAAGATCAAAGACTGATAAAGACTGAAGATTGAGAAGACTCGACACTTAAGACTCGTCAACATCTGAGGGGGAGTCTGTTGGTGCACACATCTGTCGTCTTCGTCTTGTATCGAGTCTCGGGTTCGGTGCGGGTTCGGTGCGGATATTATCAAGCATGATGTCATCATCTAGGATGATGACATCACACTTATGACATCATCAATGCATCACGTGCACTAGTAGACAAAGCAAATTTACATCAGATTGTTATGTGTTAAAGTTTTCGCTTCAAGACAAATTGCATGGATTTCATGAACATTTCGCTTGAAGGAATTATGAAGATTTCGCTTCAAAGGTCTCGCTTCAAGACTCAAGTGAAATCTAGCATGCTATATATAGGTTGATAGGCTAGTCATTTGTAACAGTTGTTGCCAAGTGTACCGAAGTGTTGCCGGTTTCTCTTTCGAATGTAAAGGTTGTAATATCAATATAAAAGAGATTTAAAGTGTGAAACAAGCTGTTATCACGTCCGTTTCTTAGTTTCCGCCTCTGAAACGGACTAGAACTCTTCCAAACGACTCGTTTAGGTCGGAATCCGATCCTACAAGGCTATCTGATTCATGTTAGATGTTTTGTTAGATAATTTTGTTAATCCGATTTATGTTAACCGATTTATGCGGTATGATCTTGTTACCCGATTTATGCTAGATGTTTTGGGACAAATGTGTGTTCAATAAGATGATGCAAGATTTACTTGATCTTTATATTTCATGCTTGAATAATCCCATGAAGAACATCATGAATATGTATTAAATATAGTATGAACATATGAAGAACAATTTGAATGTCATGAAAATATTTGAAATATGCCTTGTTTGATCTGATTTAGTGGGAAATTAGACAATAAAACATGTTAGTGGAGATAGTACACAATTTACATGAAATTGCAATCTCATTGGCTAGTACATCAGAGGTTCTAGAAGGATTCTTGTGCACGTATCCAAGGTTGCGACTCGAAACCCCCGGTTGCGACTCGCAACCAAAACATAACAACTCGAGACTACGACGGTTGCGACTCGAAACCCCCGGTTGCGACTCGCAACCAAAACATGACAACTCGAGACCGCCCGGTTGCGACTCGTAACCAAAACGTGACAACTCGAGACCACGGCGGTTGCGACTCGCAACCAAATCATGACAAGTCGAAACACCGGTTGCGACTCGCAACCAAGGCATGACAAGTCGAAACCTCCGGTTGCGACTCGAAACTGTGTGTTCTCGAGTCGAGACCTCCTGGTCTCGACTGGGCTGCTTGTCTCCGTTATTGGGCCCAAAATGCGTGGACTGTGCATACCGTTCTATTTGGTTTCTGTGATGCTGATAACCGTTAATGTGATCTGATAGGCCCAATGACACTTATGATTTGTACGATAGTTGCTGATGTTCACTGTTTAACTGCTTCGTATTAGAATAGGCCCGATAACTTGCTGGATGATCATGTGTTATGTATGATATGTGCTAGTTATGTGTAGATTATACGTGAATACTTGTACCCCAACTTGACCTATATTGGTAACCATGCTAGGACGTGGTGACCAACGTGATCGACCGGGTAATTAATCTACCGAGCAACCCAAGGTGAGTTCACAACCTAAAGCATGTATTCCCGGTGGTTTGGGAAACGGAACTAAAAACAACACTATCCCCTTATGAGGGATACAACTTACTTTTCTTCCCTTGTTATTGGGAACCTTTTAGTTAATTACTGTTTATACGGATTGCAACAAACGGCACTAAACGAAACTCTATCACTTAAAGTCCCTACTACATAATACCGATTAGTCGCCGGGGCCAGGCGAACGGGTTATTAGTTGATAGCGCTATTTAGGTCTTACTAACCTCACACCGTGCGAAGGTATGGGATCGGTCGTGAACTAATGTACTCAGGCATCCGTCAATGATGATAGAACATTGACATCGGGGCACTCTGCGGATACGCAACGGTCACCTAGTGTTCGGTATTGGAAAAACAGTTTAGTCGCTAACTTTTGGGGTAGCTCCCTATGGCATGTATAAACGGATAAATTAACTGGTGAAACAAGTTTTTGGTAATTAAAACTGGACAACTAGTGAACTCACTCAGCATTATTGTTGACCCCTTACTGCATGCTTTGCAGGTAACCAGTGACTGAGGAGCTGCTGCTTGGGAAGTGTAGTGGTCGTCTAAACCCGCGTGTTGGGTTCTAAATAACCCGAACTATGAACTTTGTTTAAACTGTTTTGCCTATGCTTCCGCTATTTACTTAAACTGTTATTTGAACCTAACTTTCGAACTTTAAACTGTGATGCTTACTAACTGTTAAGGTTGGTGATCATCTTTATTATTATCCAAATACTCAGTATAATTGGTGGCTGGATCCTGGTCGGTCACGCCCTCAAGCGGACGGTACTCCACAGGTGGAATTTGGGGGTGTGACAGATTGGTATCAGAGCCATTGGTTATAGTGAACTTGGTTTTAAAAAGGGAAGTCTTTTTGAGAAAAACCAGACTATAACCCGTGACTCGTGACGACACTACACTCCAAGGGCAAGACTCGGCATACTAGACTTCGTAGCTCGGACTTGTGTTTACTTGCTTGTTCATCTTATATTGACTGCTCTACTATACATACTAGTGTGCCTAATTAGATAGATACCCATTTCCCTTCTACCTCATTCTCGCTACGTTACAACATTGCACTCATACTGTGTTTTCTGGATATGAAGACGATGAGTGGACGCGGAAGAGGAAGCGTTAACATGACTCAGGCTCAATTCGCTAACTTGCTCAACACGGTGGCTGCAGCTTTCGCAGCACACCCTGGAGGTCAGCCTGCGCAACCACGTGTTTGCACTTTCAAAACCTTCATGGATGGCAAGCCTCTCCCTTTCAACGGCACTGAGGGTGCCATAGGCCTTCTGCATTGGATTGAAAAGGCCGAAGCTGTCTTTGCCGTCTGCGAGTGTCCCCCTGCTAACTGGGTTAAGTACGCAACTGGTACGCTTGAAGGAAACGCGCTTTCATGGTGGAAAGCACAGATTCAGATGCTTGGTCTGGAAACTGCTAATGCTACGGCATGGGAAGATTTCAAGGACATGATCAAAGAGGAATACTGTCACAGGGATGACATCCACAAGCTCGAGAACGAGTACTATGCGCTCAAGATGGTTAGATCAGAGATTGAGACCTACACCAAGCAGTCCAACGACTATGCTGCACTTTGCCCAAACATGTCCCAGCCTATGTATCGAAGGGTCGAATTGTACATCAAAGGCTTGGTCCCAGAAATCCGGAGCCATGTGACCTCGGCCAACCTCAACACCATACAGCCCGTGGTTCGTCTTGCTCACAAACTCACCAATCAGGCTGTGGAAGAGGGCAAGCTGCCCCAGAGGATCGGTGCTACTGCTGGAACTTCTGGCGATAACAAGCGAAAGTGGGATGGAAATCAGGGAAAGGATGCTAACCCCACTCAGGCCCCAGTTCAACAAAGGAAGACTGAGAACAACAAGGGCCCTCAGCAACAGGGTGGCTATCGAGGAAACCACCCTAAGTGTAACAAATGTAACCGACATCACAGTGGGCCATGTGGAAAAGGTCAGTGTCAGCGATGCAACAAGATGGGGCATGAAGCCAAAGACTGCCGAAGCCAATTCCCAGCTAGGCAGAATCAGCAACAACCACAGCAACAGCAGCAACAAGGAAACAACCGTGGATGCTTCAAGTGTGGAGCAATGGGGCACATGCGAAAGGATTGCCCTGAACTGAATCAAAACAACAACAATCAGGGTGCTGGGAACAATAACAACAATGCTGGAAATGGTGCTAGAGGAAAAGCTTTTGTGATTGGAGCTGGGGAAGCAAGGAATGACCCCAACGTTGTAGCGGGTAAGTTCCTACTTAATGATCGTTATGTTTCCATGCTATTTGATTCCGGGGCAGATGCTAGTTATGTATCCCTACGTATTAGAAAGAAACTTAAGCTCACTCTTACGCCGCTAAGCTCTAAGCACACCGTTGAAATAGCTAATGGTAGAAACCTCGAGGCCTCACACATAATTCGTAACTGCAAATTAGAGTTGTCTGGTCAGACCTTCTGTATCGATCTTTTCCCCATCATTCTTGGAAGCTTCGACGTCATCATTGGTATGGATTGGTTATCCAAACATCGAGCTGAAATCCTCTGCCAGGAGAAAGCTATTCGTATTCCCCGTCCCCCTGGCAAACCTCTTATAGTTCAAGGCGACAAGAGCGGAGAAGTTACAGGCATCATTTCATTCTTAAAAGCCCAGAAGTATCTACAAAAAGGGCACACCGCTATCTTAGCACTCATTACCGACACACAGAAAGTGGAAAACAGGATTGAAGATTTTCCAGTTGTACGCGACTATCCTGAGGTATTCCCGGAGGAACTGCCTGGACTCCCACCTCACCGTCAGGTCGAATTTCAAATCGAGCTAGCTCCCGGAGCAGCACCTATAGCTCGTGCACCCTATCGCCTAGCTCCTGCAGAGCTCAAGGAGCTTTCTACCCAACTACAAGAACTTTTGGACAAAGGTTTTATCCGTCCTAGTTCATCACCCTGGGGAGCCCCAGTGCTCTTTGTCAAAAAGAAAGATGGCTCATTCCGAATGTGCATTGACTACCGCGAACTTAACAAGGTTACCATCAAGAATCGTTATCCACTTCCCCGTATCGACGACCTGTTCGACCAGCTGCAAGGGTCGAGCTATTATTCCAAGATCGATCTGCGATCGGGTTATCACCAGCTGAGAGTCCGCGATGAGGACATCTCTAAGACAGCTTTCAGAACCCGCTATGGTCACTACGAATTCCTTGTTATGCCTTTCGGAATGACCAACGCACCCGCAATCTTCATGGATCTCATGAACCGAGTATGCAAACCCTACCTCGACAAGTTCGTAATTGTCTTTATCGACGACATCTTAATCTACTCGAAGAGCCAAGAGGAACATGAACAACACTTACGTCTTATTCTCGAACTTCTTCGCAATGAGCAACTGTACGCCAAATTCTCGAAATGTGATTTCTGGCTTAGAGAAGTCCATTTCCTTGGACACATCATCAATCAGGAAGGGATTCATGTTGACCCTGCTAAGATTGAGTCCATTAAGAATTGGCCTGTGCCCAAGACTCCGACCGAAGTTCGCCAATTCTTGGGATTGGCGGGATACTATCGAAGATTTATCAAGGGATTCTCTAAGATCGCTCAACCACTTACGACACTCACTCAGAAGGGTGTTGCTTACAAATGGAGTAATGCTCAGGAATCTGCCTTCCAGGAACTAAAGAAGAACCTTTGTAGTGCTCCTATCCTCTCCTTACCCGAAGGTACCGACGACTTCGTCGTTTACTGCGACGCTTCTATTCAAGGACTTGGCTGCGTATTGATGCAACGCGAGAAGGTTATTGCTTACGCCTCGCGACAACTCAAGGTCCACGAACGGAACTATACAACGCATGACTTAGAATTTGGGGCTGTGGTCTTCGCGCTCAAGCTTTGGAGACACTACTTGTACGGCACCAAGTGCACGATTTACACTGATCACAAGAGTCTCCAGCACATAATGGGACAAAAGGAGTTGAATATGCGGCAACGCCGATGGGTCGAACTCCTAAATGACTACGAGTGTGCAATTAAATACCATCCAGGCAAGGCTAATGTGGTAGCCGATGCCCTCAGCAGAAAGGAGACCAAACCCAAGCGTGTTCGTGCCTTACAGCTCACTATCCACTCGAACCTCCCTAATCAAATTCGGGATGCTCAGGTTGAAGCATTGAAAACCGAGAACATCAGGGCTGAGTCCCTGCGAGGATCGAGACAACGATTGGAACAAAAAGAAGACGGTGCTTACTACGTAGCCGGACGCATATGGGTTCCGCTTTATGGAAATTTACGTGACCTTGTGATGGATGAAGCTCATAAGTCCCGTTACTCAGTACATCCCGGGTCAGATAAGATGTACCACGACTTGAGGGCTACCTATTGGTGGCCTGGCATGAAAGCCCACATAGCAACCTATGTCAGGAAATGTTTAACTTGTGCAAGAGTCAAGGCTGAGTATCAGAAACCATCAGGCCTACTCCAACAGCCAGAGATCCCGCAATGGAAATGGGAGCAGATTTCCATGGATTTTGTTACTGGCCTGCCTAGGTCTCAACGAGGAAATGACACCATTTGGGTAATAGTGGATCGCTTAACTAAGTCTGCACACTTTTTGGCTATCAAAGAAACAGACAAGTTCTCTACCCTAGCAGAGGTATACTTAAAAGAAGTGGTCTCGAAGCACGGAGTGCCTACCTCTATTATTTCTGATCGAGACGCGCGTTTTACTTCTGAATTGTGGCAAGCCATGCACAAATCTTTTGGCTCACGTTTAGACATGAGCACCGCTTATCACCCGCAAACAGATGGGCAGTCTGAACGCACCATCCAAACCCTCGAAGACATGCTCAGGGCATGTGTGATCGATTTTGGCAAAAATTGGGAGAAGCACCTACCGTTGGTGGAATTCTCCTACAACAACAGCTACCACACCAGCATTCAGGCAGCACCATTTGAGGCATTGTACGGCCGTAAATGTCGATCGCCTCTCTGCTGGGCTGAGGTTGGTGACAGCCAGATCACAGGCCCGGAACATGTAGTCGACACCACAGAAAAGATTGCCCAGATTAGGCAACGCATGGCGGCAGCTCGTGACCGTCAAAAGTACTACGCTGACAAAGATAGGAAACCGCAAGAGTTCCAGGTTGGTGAACGGGCCCTACTTAAAGTCTCACCCTGGAAGGGTGTGGTTCGTTTTGGAAAACGGGGCAAGCTTAATCCAAGATATGTCGGACCCTTTGAAGTTACCGAAAAGATCGGTACGGCCGCTTACAGATTGAATCTGCCTGAAGAACTGAGTGCTGTGCACAACGTCTTCCACGTGTCTAATCTGAAGAAGTGCCTGTCAGATGAAACACTCGTCATTCCTTACAAGGAACTTACTATTGACGAACAGCTACACTTTACTGAGGAACCGGTTGAGATCACGAATCGTGAGATCAAAACCCTCAAACGTAGCCAGATACCCCTCGTGCGAGTTCGTTGGAACTCACGCCGTGGCCCAGAGTTTACCTGGGAGCGGGAAGACTAGATGAAACGCAAGTATCCCCAGCTGTTCCCAAATGAAACCCCCAGCACTGAAGCTACGACTGAATTTCGGGACGAAATTCCAAACTAACGGGGGAATGATGTGACACCCTGTTGAAACGCTCTCACTTTTACTAGCTTGTCAGTGGCTGCTTTAACTTTCGGGACGAAAGTTCTTAAAACTTGGGGATAATGTGACACTTCGGGTTTTCCCGAGCCAACTTTCGTCTTTAAGTGAATGTACGTGTATATATATATAATATTAAATGAGAACTTGTTATTTATTGTTGTGCATTATGTGATCTTTTGATTGTGTCATGTGTGTATTATGTATATATATATATATATGTGTGAACCGAGACCACCATGGACCCGACTCGAGACCACCCGGTCTCGAGTGAACCAAATCGGTTGGGCCGTGCACCCCCTTAGTTCGCTCGGAAACCCACTTGGGGTGCATCACCTCCTATTTAAGCCTAAAACCCTCACACACACTCCCCTTTTACACTCTCACTTCATCCTCACTCTCCTCTCATCTTTCCCTCACTAAAACCCTAAAAGCTCCACCAACACCCTCCTCTTTTCTACTCGGAATCACCATCGGCTAAGAAAGGGCTCTCGGACCTCGGTGAATCCCTACACACCTCCAAGAACCGGTTAGTGTTTCACTCTATGCTAAGAAAATTATGTGTGCTTAATGATTAAGATGCATGATTAGTTTAGAGGTCTTGTTGTATGAATTCTTGTATGACTAGCGACTTGGTAATGTGATGATTGACGTGTGTGAGCTATGATATGATGATGTCTTGTTAGGATGTTTTTGTAGGGAAAATGATTAGGCTATCCGATTCATGTTAGATGTTTTGTTAGATAATTTTGTTAATCCGATTTATGTTAACCGATTTATGTGGTATGATCTTGTTACCCGATTTATGCTAGATGTTTTGGGACAAATGTGTGTTCAATAAGATGATGCAAGATTTACTTGATCTTTATATTTCATGCTTGAATAATCCCATGAAGAACATCATGAATATGTATTAACTATAGTATGAACATATGAAGAACAATTTGAATGTCATGAAAATATTTGAAATATGCCTTGTTTGATCTGATTTAGTGGGAAATTAGACAATAAAACATGTTAGTGGAGATAGTACACAATTTACATGAAATTGCAATCTCATTGGCTAGTACATCAGAGGTTCTAGAAGGATTCTTGTGCACGTATCCAAGGTTGCGACTCGAAACCCCCGGTTGCGACTCGCAACCAAAACATAACAACTCGAGACTACGACGGTTGCGACTCGAAACCCCCGGTTGCGACTCGCAACCAAAACATGACAACTCGAGACCGCCCGGTTGCGACTCGTAACCAAAACGTGACAACTCGAGACCACGGCGGTTGCGACTCGCAACCAAATCATGACAAGTCGAAACACCGGTTGCGACTCGCAACCAAGGCATGACAAGTCGAAACCTCCGGTTGCGACTCGAAACTGTGTGTTCTCGAGTCGAGACCTCCTGGTCTCGACTGGGCTGCTTGTTTCCGTTATTGGGCCCAAAATGCGTGGACTGTGCATACCGTTCTATTTGGTTTCTGTGATGCTGATAACCGTTAATGTGATCTGATAGGCCCAATGACACTTATGATTTGTACGATAGTTGCTGATGTTCACTGTTTAACTGCTTCGTATTAGAATAGGCCCGATAACTTGCTGGATGATCATGTGTTATGTATGATATGTGCTAGTTATGTGTAGATTATACGTGAATACTTGTACCCCAACTTGACCTATATTGGTAACCATGCTAGGACGTGGTGACCAACGTGATCGACCGGGTAATTAATCTACCGAGCAACCCAAGGTGAGTTCACAACCTAAAGCATGTATTCCCGGTGGTTTGGGAAACGGAACTAAAAACAACACTATCCCCTTATGAGGGATACAACTTACTTTTCTTCCCTTGTTATTGGGAACCTTTTAGTTAATTACTGTTTATACGGATTGCAACAAACGGCACTAAACGAAACTCTATCACTTAAAGTCCCTACTACATAATACCGATTAGTCGCCGGGGCCAGGCGAACGGGTTATTAGTTGATAGCGCTATTTAGGTCTTACCAACCTCACACCGTGCGAAGGTATGGGATCGGTCGTGAACTAATGTACTCAGGCATCCGTCAATGATGATAGAACATTGACATCGGGGCACTCTGCGGATACGCAACGGTCACCTAGTGTTCGGTATTGGAAAAACAGTTTAGTCGCTAACTTTTGGGGTAGCTCCCCATGGCATGTATAAACGGATAAATTAACTGGTGAAACAAGTTTTTGGTAATTAAAACTGGACAACTAGTGAACTCACTCAGCATTATTGTTGACCCCTTACTGCATGCTTTGCAGGTAACCAGTGACTGAGGAGCTGCTGCTTGGGAAGTGTAGTGGTCGTCTAAACCCGCGTGTTGGGTTCTAAATAACCCGAACTATGAACTTTGTTTAAACTGTTTTGCCTATGCTTCCGCTATTTACTTAAACTGTTATTTGAACCTAACTTTCGAACTTTAAACTGTGATGCTTACTAACTGTTAAGGTTGGTGATCATCTTTATTATTATCCAAATACTCAGTATAATTGGTGGCTGGATCCTGGTCGGTCACGCCCTCAAGCGGACGGTACTCCGCAGGTGGAATTTGGGGGTGTGACACGTTGGTCATAGTCCCTTGGGACTATGCCCACTGATTACCACGTTGTCTAGGGTCGTAGGGTAGGCGATCTAATAAATCGCCTATACCTTCGAACCCGACCCAGTTTGGTCGATCATTAGGATCCGACCAAATACATTAGGTGACCCTAGTATAGGGCATAACCTTTCGAGGTTATACCCTATGGTCACATCGTTTAAGTAGTTGTATGATAGGAAGTTTATATGCCTTAGGTAAATTACCAGAATACCCTTTTCATGTATAATTGGTAATTAAGCATATGTAACCTAAACTTTTGTCACATAACTGATTATGTAACATGTTTAAGGCATATAACACTTGTCATAGGACTAGTTAGGCGGTCCGAACGCGTTTCACGCGAACGACGCGTTAAAGTAGCATAAGCTACCTAAACGGGTCGTAATGGGTCGTAGACACTTAGGTTAAGTTTCATTTAGTATGTAGGCTTTGTTAAACCAAATGACACGAGTCTCTACACTCGTTTGGTTTACAAACCCTAATGCTACCCGATCTTCTGATTTAGGTCCGGTTTATTAATGTAGCTACCTATACTAGGTGCCGTTTGATATCCGCGATCTCTAGCATTGTTTAGTTGTTACTCAAGGACTAATGAGCAATCTCAGGTGAGTACATAGACCCCTCTTTTACTGTTTTCCAAACTGTTTTGGGGTGGAACACATGTGCCTACTTGTTACATTCATGCTTTCCCGTTTTCACATCATATACCTGCTATGTTCGTTAGTACATTATAGTACATGATTTTATGACATTTCATGCTAGGTGTGCCCAATTGTGTGCATTACTTAGTACATCGTTTTACATGACATTTTGACATAGACACTTTAACATGATTGACATTTGATCATGCATTTCCCACAAAACATAACTTTGATTTAAACCAAGTTTACTTCAATACTTTGTTTTTGTGCATATGGTTTAGTTGAGACATTTCACTTGCCATACATGACATCTTGACATAGACGTTTGACATGGATGTTTGACATAGACATTTGACATGGATATTTGACATAGACATTTGACATGGATATTTGACATAGACATTTTGATATGATTTACATCTTGACATGAACACTTTGACATATTACCCAATACATTTGACAATTGATTTAAACATAGACTTCTTACATTGGTTGGTTTGGTTTGATTAAGTGATTAAGTAACGATGCGTGTGTAATATGATACAAGCATGGTGGATACGCCGCTGGTACTTCCTATATATAAGTGTTTGTATGGTATTACATATCATAGCGTTATTTGAATCATTTCAGTTTGAGACATAGAACATTTTATACAAATAACATACTTTTCACAAGACATTGATTTATAAACATCTTATCTTATGCAAACATATTTTACTTGGTTATTCATTTAACCCTACATTTATTTATACTTCTCATCTGATCTTATCGATTTTCAAATGATTTACAAAGCAAAGCAAATAACAAGGTTCATGACTAAACATTTTCTCAAACATAAGTCATGAAACCTATTTTAACAAAACCTATGTATCTCACAGGCATTTTTGTGCTGACGTACCTATTTTCACATGTGTTTTTCAGGAACTGTTGCATAAGATGATCAAGATACACATAGGCAGACTTGGGCTTTAGTGACAATAAAAGATGCAAGACTAGTTAATTATGTTGTATTTCTTGTTTGTTAAGACATTGTAACACTTTTAATCAATAAAACGAAACTTCAATTGCCATGGATTTGAAACAATTAATTCTGTTACAACACTCCCCGACATTTCCGCCATGTTTTGTATGTTCCACGTGGTCGGGGTGTGACATTTTAGAATAAGGGAGAGGGGTGTATGGTCTTATTTGTGTGTTTGAGAGTATAACCGAGAGAGAGGGAGAGACCTTTTTCTTGTGTGTGTATATAGTAAGTGGGGATGTTTGAAAATGAGCTGCCAACAAAATGTGAGGGTATGGATCTTATATAGATAGATTGTGATCTTGTAAATCTTAAGAGTAGATTCTATATAGATTTTGGAAGGATTTCATAAGATTCGATGAGATCTCCCAGATCTTGTTGAGATTTATATAGATTTTGAAGAGATCTTTGGAAAGATTTTCAAGAAAAATCTTGTAGTAAAGATCTAAAATAATATGTGTAGGTTTAGGTTTGTGGGTGTTGGGCTTGGGCCCAGGGCCCACAAGCTTAATCCCCGTGTTTAAGCGGCCCGTAATTCCTACGAGACCCGTTGTCAAAACCCGAACTCTGTTTAACGTAAAAAATTAAAATACACAAAAACACGGTCGGTAGTCGTTGTTTGCACGCCCGTTCGTCGATCACGGTAATAATCGCGAAAAATTGTATCGTTGCCGTCTTTAATCCGTTTTTTTTTATCCGGTTTCGACTGTAGTCACTAAAAGTAATTACGGAGCTAAATATAGCGTAAAAATTTAATATTTGTCGGCGTTGACAGTATTTTGTACGGCATCAGTTCGTTGTCGCGTAGTGTTCAGCAGATTCCCCGTTAATCACCATACACGCACTGTAAAGTCCGATAAACGTTCCTAGGCATTCCAAAGGCCTAATTAAGTTAATTTGCACTGTAAACACTATTTATTATCGCGTTAATCACTTATTAATCACGTAATTAAGAGCCGTAAATCACGGGTTGTCACAGAAAAAATCAAAACGTAATGGGTATGAGATTTGAAAATACCCTTAGTTATCTACCCAAGGATTCAAAGGCACAGATGTGCAGAAGCATGATTACTCATAATGTCACTTTATTTTCTGTACTTCGTATCTTAGAATGAAACGAGTACTTAGAATTTTCTATGGGAATCATGAGTAAACACAAGAATGGGAAATATTCACAAGAGTAGTTTGTAAGGAACATAGTTCCTTAATGTAGGTATTATAGGGAAATGTCATACACACATGTAACTACACTCGTATATCAGAATTGTGAACAATAATTTATTTATAAACAAAACAGATTGTTTCACATTACAAGAAAATAGAAGAACAAAAGCATAAGACAGCAACATCTTCTAGTCAGCCAATTGCTCATCCGGGGGTTGGATTTGCATTAGCAAGCTTTGGGCAATCCCTTAGGAAACGGCCCATCTCGCCACAGTTGTAGCAAGACCCTGGTGAGAAACGAGCTTGAGCAGAGTTGGCTTGTAGTTGGTTTGGACCACCTTGGTTCGGGTTATATCGACAAGCACTTGCCAGGTGACCAATTCGCCCACATGATACACACAGACGACATTGTAAGTGAACTTGGTGATGCCCATTACATTTGCCGCATATTGGTGCTGTTCCCTTGTATTGCTTCTTAGCAGGTGGTGTTGCCACCCGGATGGGTCCTGCTTGATTAGGTGTAACTGCTGCGGGTTTCCTTGAAGCCTTACTCTTCCTTGATTTTGGTGCTGGCTTAACTTCTGCTTCTTTTGGTGGCTCTTGAGTGGCTTCATTGTTGAGACGAGAGGCTTCATTGTTGAGACGAGACATGGCAATGCCTAAATCCACAGTCTTCAGAATCACTTCGCCTATTTGCTGGGCAATTTTGGCTGTTTGCTCGGACATTTGACCGTTGCTGAGAGGAAGAGTCATTCTAGAAGAAAATGAAAGACATAGGAAGAAACAAGTGAAATGTTGTCGGCAAATAAAACAAAATGACAACGCATAGAAATTGCGATCATTTGTTTGTTACCTAAGGCAAACAAATGAGATGGTGACTAATCAAAGTAAGCGGGTCATATTAATGTATCGCGAAGACATGCTTTAGCCTATAAGTGGACACTCACCCCAAGAGTTCCCAGGTAAGAGTGACTGGTCCGATTATGTGGATTTGTACGAACACTCTAGCCTTAGACAGAAAACTCAGAGTACAGGCATCTACTCTTCCAGATTGCACGTGTTCACACTATAAGACCCAAACTTTGACGAGGTTTTGAAAATTCAAAGGGGTTCAAAACCTTATAACAGAGGGTTCAAAACCTAGTAATCAATCATCCTAGAACAGATGATTAGTTTTCAAAGCGGTTTTGAAATTTATGTTCTTGTTGTGGTTGTCGCCTAAGGATAGGTGACAGTATTGTTTTATGACTAAACGCAAGTAACTCGCGTTAGGGTCCTAGGATGGTTATAGACTACGTCAAAGCATTACTAATAACCTAATTCCCTATAACCATGAGCTCTGATACCAACTTTTCTGTCACACCCCGACCATGTAAAACAACAAAAACGTGGCTGAAGACGTCGGGGAGTGTTGTAACAGAATCATTGTTTCATAACACATGGAAATTGAAATATTGTTTTATTAAATAAAAGAGTTACAATGTCTTGACAATCAAAGAAACATAACATAAATAACTAGTCTTGCATCTTTTATTGTCACTAAGGCCCAAGTCCGCCTAAGTGTATCTTGATAAATCCTATGCATCATATCCTGAAACACATGTGAAAATAGGTACGTCAGCATAAAAATGCCTGTGAGATACATAGGTTTTGTGAAAATAAGATTCATGACTTATGTTTAAGAAAATGTTTAGTCATGAACCTTGTAATTTGCTTTGTCTTGTAAATCATTTGAAAAGTGATAAATAAACCAAATGATATATATGTATAAAAGAATAATACATGGTTAAGTAAATAACCTAGTAAAATGAGTTTGTATTAGATAAGTTGTTTGTAAAACAATGTATTGTGAAAAGTATGTTATTTGTATAAAATGTTATATGTCTAAATTGAAATGATTCAAATAACGCTACGATATGTAATACCATACAAACACTTATACATAGGAAGTACCAGTGGCGTATCCACCATGCTTGTATCATATTACACACGCCTCGTTACTTAAATCACTTACTCAAACCAAACCACCAAAGTAAAATGTTTATGTATAATCAAATGTCAAAATGTTTATGTGAAAACCATGTCTAATGTCTATGTCTAATGTTTATGTCTAATGTAAATCATAAATTGTGTATGTAAATGTCAAAAATGTTTATGTATGGTAAGTGAAATATATCAACTAAACCATATGTAAAATGCACAAAAACAAGGTATTGAAGTAAAACATGGTTTAAATCAAAGTTATGTTTTGTGTAATAAATGCATGCTATACTGATATAAACATCTATGCGGTATTGTGAAAATTCATACATCCAAGCCTTGCGACAGTCGGATAACCCTTTTAGTAAAGGTTATCAAAAAAAATGTATTCGGATTCGGTCTTTCCTTACGTCCAAACAAACCCGAGATTTCAGGAATGGGATTTGTCAAGTCCTATGGTACCACTACCTACTACCGAGCGACATGATCGGTGTTAATGAATGTACATTGTCCCATTTAAACAAACCTAATGTCATACCAAAATGTAAGCATGTGATGAATAATAAATGTACTAAGTACGCACACAATGGGCATACATAGCATAAAATGTAATGTAAAATAATGTACTAAGTACGCACACAATGGGCATACATAGCATAAAATGTAATGTAAAATAATGTACTAAGTACGCACACAATGGGCATACATAGCATAAAACACAATAAAATCATGTACTATAAATGTACTAATGAACATAGCAAGTATGTGATGTGAAAACAGGAAAGCATGAAAGTAACAAGTAGGCACATGTGTTCCACCCCAAAACAGTTTGGAAAACAGTAAAAGAGGGGTCTATGTACTCACTTGAGATTGCTTAGTAGTCCTTGAGTAACAACCAAACAATGCTAGAGATCACGGATATCAAACGGCACCTAATATAGGTAATTACATTAATAAACCGGACCTATGTCGGAAGATCGGATAGAATGAGGGCTCGTAAACCAAATGAGTATGGGAACTCATGTAGTATGGTTTTAACAAAGCCTACATATTAAATGAAACCTAACCTAAGTGCTTACAACCCTTTACGACCCGTTTAGGTAGCTTATGCGTTAACTAGTCCTATGACAAGTAAAATATGCCTTAACATGTCTAATATTGTTACCAAATCAGTTTAGATACCAAAAGTTATGTTACATATGCTTAAAATGAATTTTGGCGTAAAAAAGGGCATTTTGGTCATTTACCTAAGGCATATAAACTACCTATCATACAACTAACTAAACGCCGTGACCATAAGGTATAACCTCGGAAGGTTATTCCCTATATACTATGGTCACCTAATGTGTTTGGTCAGATCCTAATGATCGACCAAACGGGTCGAGTTCGAAAGTATAAGCGATTGTTTAGATCGCTTACCTTACGACCGTATATAAGCACTAAACTAAAAGTGACGAGCTAAGCATGTTAAAACATGCTTACCTAAGTTTAGAAAACAGGTTTGGTATCAAAACAAACGGTTTTGATACCTAAAAGTAATTTGGTTACAAAATACGCAATAACACGCATTTTGGCCGAAACTACGACTCGTCACTGAGCCTAGATAACGTGGTAATCAGTAGGTATAGTCACTAGGGACTATGACCATCGTGATCACGCTCACGTTATGAAGTTCAAATGAACTTCGCATTGACCATAAACTGGTCAATGCAGAAAGTCAAACAAAGTTTGACTTTTAACGCTAAAACGCATAAAAGAACGAAGGAACACTTACAAAGGGTCCCCACAAGCTAATCTCGATCCAAATAACTCAGGTATGAAGCAAGGGCTTCAACTTAGAGCACTTTTGATTAGATTTGTGAGGAATGAGGTGAAAATGTGGTGGGTATTTATAGGAAATGGACCATAGTTAGGATCGTTTATCGAAATACGTGCTTCAATCTCAGCCTTACACTTGTTGGAATGTTATGGTAACTCAAAATGGCCCCCAACATCAGGGATTGACATGTGGCATTGGCCTTTGGAGTGCATAAGGGCTGTTAATAGCTGTTAAAATAGCTTTTGCTGTTCTGAAGGGGCCTCGCGTGATGCCAAGGGGGCTAGGTGTCACGCTAAGGTCCTTCTGATCAGCAACAGTTTCCAAAGTTTCCATTTCAGTCCCCGTTGTGTATTAAGGCCATTTCTGACATGTTTAAGGCTCGTTAAGCCAACGTTAAGGCCCTAAAATGATGCCTAAACATTGTGGACATGAAGCATGCTCAAAAATATGCCGGATGTTGGTTCGTTTGGTCGTACGATCGCGATGTTCGCTTAATTACGACGGAATGCGCATAAGCGCGAAAAACGATCCAAATTGCGCGACGAATGGATTTCTCTTATGCCAAACACTAAAATAAAATATTTTAGTGCTTACATAAATTTTTGGAGGTCCGGATGTATTCAGAACGTAAGTTATGCGCGAAAATGTAAACTTATGCACTTTTTGACGCTTTTAGTCCGTCAATGACCCAAAAGTTTATTTTAGCACACCGGACCCCTTAAAGCCTATTTCTAAGCTATGTAAAGGATATTTATGGTATGTTTAACTTATGGTCATGTTCCGGAAAGTCTGTTACAGTTTGTCAACTTTAGTCCCTATAAGCGATTTAACTTGATTTTGCCATACCAAAGCCTTCGAAACTTATTTCTAAGTTATGTAAAGGTTATTTAAGGTATGTTAAGCCTATTTAACTATTCCAGAGTGTTCGTTGCATTAAACTGGTTATATTTACGCATCAGCTCGCGTATAACCTTCTAGAAAGCGATTTAAAGCCCGAAATCGAACAAGAAATGATATGTGCAAAAGATGCACATATTTATACAGATCCCCAGTATGAAATATAATATTTCATTGGCTTGGTATTTGTTTGATGGTCGCAGTGACCCAGGTGTCACAATTAGAGACTGGAATACACCAACAACACCTACAGAGATTCGATCTTTTCTTGGTCTTGCTGGTTATTATCGTCGATTCATTTCAAAATTCTCAAAGATCGTGGTTCCAATCACTGCTTTGACTCAGAATAATAAGCCTTTTGAGTGGGGATCCAAGCAAGAAGAAGCGTTCCAAACGCTGAAACAGAAGCTTTGTGATGCTCCTGTTCTATTTCTGCCCGAGGGAAATGATGATTTCGTTTTCTATTGTGACGCGTCGAATCTAGGACTTGGTTGCGTTCTTATGCAACGAGGTAAAGTTATAGCTTATGCGTCGAGACAACTGAAAATTCATGAGAAGAAATACACAACTCATGATCTTGAGTTAGGTGCTGTAGTTTTCGCGCTTAAAATCTGGAGACATTACCTCTATTGAACGAAGTGTGTGGTTTTCACAGACCACAAAAGTCTCCAGCATATTCTTAATCAGAAAGAGCTGAACATGAGGCAATGGCGTTGGGTTGAACTCTTAAGTGATTACGATTGCGAGATTCGCTACCATCCTGGTAAGGCGAATGTCGTAGCCGATGCGCTTAGTCGAAAAGAGCGAGTCAAGCTTCATTCTATTCAAACGCTATCTGATCTTCAAACTCGTGTTCTTCAAGCTCAGCAATTTTATGTTTCACAAAATTTGATGGGTACGGAATTACCACGTCAACTTGAGCTTAAACTCGAAGCAAAGGACGATGGGTTGCTCTATTTCAAGGATCGTTTGTGGATTCTGAAACAAGACGATCTTCGCACCTTGGTAATGGACGAATCTCACAAGTCTCGATATTCTATCCATCCTGGTGCTGATAAAATGTACAAGGATCTTCGTACTCAGTGTTGGTGGCCTGGTATGAAAAAGGATGTTGCCTTGTATGTATCAAAATGCCTAACTTGTCTCAAAGTCAAGGCTGAACATCAACGACCTTCTGGTTTGCTTGTGCAACCAGAGATACCGGTTTGGAGGTAGGAGAACATTGCGATGGATCTCATCACTAAGTTACCGCGTACGTCTAAAGGTCATGATGCTAGTTGGGTTGTTATCGATCGATTAACGAAATCAACTCATTTTATTCCAATTCGCGAGGATCTATCTGCTGATAAACTTGCAAAGATTTATGTTGATGAGATTGTATCACGACATGGTGTTCCCTTGGATATCATTTCTGATCGTGATGCTCGGTTTTCATCTCATTTCTGGAAGACCATGCAATCTACTTTGGGAACCCAACTGAATCTAAGCACTGCTTATCATCCCCAAACAGATGGTCAATCTGAGCGAACAATTCAAACTTTGGAGGATATGCTTAGAGCATGCGTGATAGACTTTGGTGGTAATTAGGATTCTCATCTGCCATTGATCGAGTTCTCTTACAACAATAGTCATCATGCTAGTATTAATATGGCACCGTTCGAAGCTCTCTATGGTCAAAAATGCTGTTCACCTGTCTGTTGGAATGAGATCGGTGACGCTCAGCTTACTGGACCTGAGCTCATTCTAGAAACAATAGACAAAATCAAGAAAATCCACGATAATATTGTGACAGCTCGAAGCCGTCAAAAGAGTTATGCAGATTTGCGACGCAAGCCCTTAGAACTTCAAGTCGGAGACCGTGTCCTACTCAAGGTGTCACCTTGGAAGGGAGTGGTGAGATTTGGAAAGAAAGGAAAACTTGCACCTCGATATGTGGGACCATTCAAGATTGTGGAAAGAATTGGGAAAGTTGCCTATCGATTAGAGCTCCCTCCAGAGCTTGGGAATATTCACCCGACTTTTCACGTGTCCAAGCTGCGAAAGTGTTTAGCTGACGCTGATCTTCACATTCCTCTCGACGAAATCCAAATCGACGAAACGGTGCACTTTGTCGAGAAACCCGTGGAGATTGTGGACCGTGCTTTCAAACAGTTGAAGAACAAACGGATTCAATTGGTCAAGGTTCGTTGGGAGTCCAAAAGTTGCCCAGAGTTTACTTGGGAACGTGAGGACCAGATGAAGATGAAGTATCCACATTTGTTTTCACAAAATTCCTCTAGTTAAAATTTCGGGACGAAATTTCCTGAAGTAGGGGAGACTGTGACAACTGTGTTCTATAGTCGTTGTACAATGTAAAACAATGTTGATTATCAATAAAACAATGTGCTTCAGTGTTATTATATGTGTTTTGATGTTATTATGTGTGTAATTGTGTTTGAGGATTATTCAATTTGATTCAACTCCGATTTCAAGCTTTAAATCGCTTTCTGGAAGGTTATACGCGCACTGATGCGTAAATATAACCAGTTTAACGCAACAAACACTCCAGAATAGTGACATAGGCTTAACAAACCTTAAATAACTTCCGCATAACTTAGAAATAAGTTTTGGATGGTTTGGTGTGTAGAAATCAAGTTTGTTCGATCGCAGGGACTATTTGTGTCAAACTGCGAAACTATACCGATTTGTATAGTAACGAACATTCTAGAACTTGATCATAAGTTAAACATACCCTAAATAACCTTTATATAGCTTAGAAATAGGCTTTGAGGGGTTCGGTGTGCTAAAACAAACTTTATTGATCAATAGGGACTAAAAGCGTCAAAAAGTGCATAAGTTTGCATTTTCGCGCATATCTTACGTTCTGAATATATCCGGACATCCAAAAATTTATGTAATCATTAAAATATTTTATTTTAGTGATTGGCATGATAAAATTTCCATTCGTCGCTTAATTTGGATCGTTTTTGCGTCCGTTACGACTTCCGTCGTAATTAACCGAATAACGCAACCGTACGACCAAACGAGCCGACATCCGAGATGTTTTTGAGCATATTTTAAGTTCCCTATACTTTAACTTTATTTTAGAGCCTTGAAATGGGGTTAACGCGACTTAAAAGTGCCAAAAAATCAAGTTTTATAAGTGCAGGGACCATTTTTGAAATTTCTAACCAGATTCAATGAACTTAGTCCAATTTTGAAGTTTTGATGGTTTTAGCCCATGGTTTTGCAAACGATGGGCTGGTATTTAATGGTATTTTTGATACCATGGGCTTAAACTAGGGGTGCCCATGGTTTTGCAAAACAAGGGGCCCATGTGTACGGCCTAGATCGAAGCACGTTTCTCGACGAACGATCTTAACGGTTGTGCCATATCTATAAATACCCACCTTGTCTTTGCTCAAAACCCACATTTGAATCTGATTTTGGCTCTCTAAGTTGAATTTTATGCTTCATAACTGAGAGTAAATCGGATCAAATCTTGCGGGGACCCTTTGTAAGTATTCTTTCGTTCTTTTATCGCTTTTCGAGTCTTTGTTTGACTTTCTGCATTGACCAGTTTATGGTCAATACGAAGTTCGTTTGAACTTCATAACGTGAGCGTAATCACGATGGTTATAGTCCCTAGTGACTATACCTACTGATTACCACGTTATCTAGGTGTAGTGACGAGTCGTAGTTTCGGCCAAAATGCGCATTCTCGCGTATTTTGTAACCAAACTAGTTTTAGGTATCAAAACCGTTTGTTTTGATACCAAACCTGTTTTCTAACTTAGTTAAACTTGTTTCGACATGTTTAGCTCGTCACTTTTTTGATTGGTGCTTGTGTAGAGTCGTAAGTCAAGCGGACTAAACACCCGCTTAGACTTTCGTACACGACCCGTTTGGTCGATCATTAGGATCCGACCAAACATGTTTAGTGACCATAGTTGCATAGGGAATATCCTTCCGAGGTTATACCTTATGGTCACCTAGTTTAAGTAGTTGTATGATAGGTAGTTTATATGCCTTAGGAAAATGACCAAAATAGCCTTTTCATGCATAATTGAACTTTAAGCATATGTAACCTAAAATTTTGTCACGTAACTGATTATGCAACATATTTAAACATGTTAGGGCATATAATACTTGTCATAGGACTAGTTAGATGTCTCGAACGCGCTTTGCGCGCACGACGCGTTAAAGTAGCGTAAGCTACCTTAACGGGTCACAATGGGTCGAAAGCACTTAGGTTAAGTTTCATTTTAGGATGTAGGCTTTGTTAAACCATATCACATGAGTTCCAACACTTATTTGGTTTACAAGACTTCATTCTATCCGATCTTCCGTTTTAGGCGTCTATTGTATGACTAGTGATTCAATTACTAGGTGCTGGTTGATTTCTCTGGTTTTGCTTGAGTTTGTTGAAGTTCTATTGATTGAGGATACTTTGAAATTCATGTGAGTACATAGTTCCCCAATTTTACTGTGTTCAAATGTTTTGGGGTGATTCATATGTTAAACTATTTTCAAGGTTTAAACGATGGTTTTTCAAAAACGATTAAAATGGTTTATATTAAATTAATAACGATTTCAATAAAGTGAACACACTTATTGGTTGTAGTTACATAACAAATGACATTCATTAGCATTGATCAAGCCGACCAGTATTAGGTTATGGTACCATAGGATCTGACAAATCCCGTTATCATACTGAACCCATGGTTATGTGTGGGGGTTGTGGGTAGCGACTGAATCTGATGATAGTTAACTTACCCTTTGTAGGTTTGTTAAAGTGAGAAGCGAGAAGCGAGATAGTCGAGTCACGAAGGTTTGAATGTTGTTAGCGAGACGACCATAAATAGTTTTTCACAATTAAAACGAGGATGATTTAAACGAGTTAACGATTTGAAAACGATTTGAACAAGTTAAACAAATTGGATAAACGATTGGTTTTTGGTAAGTGTTTAGATAACGGGACGGGTGTGATGTGGTGAAAACATGGTAGATATGCCGCTGGTACTTCTTATATATAAGTGTTTTCAACATATTACACACCGTGGGGGGCTTAGGAGGTGCATACAAGTGTCCTCTATTTATACTTGTAGAGAGTTAAGGAGGTGATCACAGGTGTCTAGGGGGCTTAGGAGGTGCATACAAGTGTCCTCAAACGTATCATAAATCAGTATGCAGCTCATGGTTTCGAATTTGAGGTGTTTCGGTAGTTTGTGTGGCCTCCAAGAAAAATTTCACAGGTGGGAACAACATTTTGTTCCAGACACGTCGTCGCGGTTCGCGACGAGGATTGGAGTAAGCCGTCGCGGAACGCGACACCACTTAATAACTTTGAAAGTTTGCAACTTTAGTCCCTTGACCTCCAAACTCTTATATACTTTCATAAATGGCATAAATAGCCCCTCAAAGTTAATATTTGACATACCCGAGAGTATGACCGAACATCATTATGCTCTCGTTTCCTTAAAGGGTCACTCAGAGGTATAAATTAACATCTTGGCGCCTTTAACCCTCCAAATATCAATCTTTCAATTAAAATCACAAACGGTTCCTCTCGTCCAACAAGTGGCTCATTTGAGAATACGGACACTGTAAAAGGTCACACAGAGGCATAGTTTCAGTATGTTGACACTTTTAGTCCCTCGACATTCATACTTCCATCATTTGGCAAAAATAGTCCCTCCTAGCCAACCTTAGGCATATTTAGGAATAGGGACACGTGTCATTACATTATTGGACACGATTATATGAGGTGTTACATAAATAAAGCATGCCCTAAGGATCCTTTCCCATTGCCACACATCGACTCCATGGTGGATGCAACGACGGGCCATGAGTTGCTTACTTTTATGGATGCTTCATCTGGATTTCAACAAATCCAAATGGAACCATCTGGTCAGGAGGAGACAACATTCATGACACCCATAGGCATATACTATTATATTGATATGCCTGTTGGATTGAGAAATGTAGGTGCTACTTATCAAAGACTATTGAATATGATGTTCAAAGAGCAACTTGGAGACACTATGGAAGTGTACATCGATGACATGGTGGTTAATTCCAAGAAGGCAGAGGATCATCTTAAGGATGTCGAAGTGGCATTTAACATCCTTGATCAATACAACATGAAGCTAAATCCTTCAAAATGTCACTTTGGTGTCAAAGCTGGGAAATTCCTAGGATACATGGTGACCAAAAGAGGGATTGAAGCCAGTCCTAAACAGATAAAAGCAATAGTGAACATCAAATCTCCAACCAATGCAAAGGATGTTCAAAGATTAACAGGAAGGATTGCAGCCTTAAACAGATTCATTTCAAAGTCTTCAGAAAAGTGCTATGATTTCTACGACATACTGAGGATGAATAAGAAGTTTGAGTGGATTGAGAAGCATGAAGAGGCTCTAAAAGCTCTGAAGGATTATCTATCCTCAGCAGCAGCCTTGATGAAACCAGAAGATGGTGAGCCATTATCCTTGTACTTAGCTGTTTCAGGTAAAGTGGTAAGTGCAGTCTTAGTGAAGGATCATGAAGGCCAACAACATCTAGTATATTATGTAAGTAAAAGCCTTCTTGATGCTGAAGCCAGGTATTCTCATTTAGATAAATTAATTCTTGCTTTGATTATGGCTTCCACTAAACTAAGACATTACTTTGAAACATATACTATAATTTTTAAAACTAACTTTCCTATTAAGAATGTTCTCAGGAACCCTGAAATGTCAGGCAAAATGGAAAAATGGGCAGTTAAGCTTAGTGCATATGGCATTAAGTATGAACCCAGGACTGCCATCAAGTCTCAAGCTTTAGCTGACTTTGTAGCTGATTTTAGTGGTGATCTACAAAGGGAAGTGTAAGTCCAGAATAATTAACAAACGGATACAATGACACCGAACAATTAGTGGAAATACAAGAACCATGTAGAAGATTAAAACACAATTGTATTAATTCGTAAACAAGAGCACACGATTTCGAAGGATCGTCTGGTATTCCAAGTCGCACAAAGCACAAAAGTTATAATGAGAATCAACAACCTAAACTTGATAAGGAACACCATATTTATAGATACATAGGATGCCCTAATACATTGGGCCTAGCCCTTACCCGTTTGACCACTAACCCGCCAACCAAAACAAGTAACCCAAGATAAACGTAAACCTAAACTAGATTATGCCCTTACAATATCCCCCTAGGTTTATGTTGTCTTGGCAGCTTCATCTTTGTTTTGGTCAAAAATCACACTAAGGATAATATAACCAAATCTGATTTTTGTGAGGTTCAGTGCTTAGGTTGATGAACAAATGTATGATCAAATATTAAACAAAAATGACAATGAACACGAGGATTTATACGAGGAAAAAGCCCTTGATCAATGTATGATCTCCGGCATAAAAAACCTCAGACAGTGAAAACTAACACTATCACTATCAACTATATTAAAAAAAAAGGTTACAACTTTGGAAGTTAACAAGCTTGATACAATGAAATGATAGTGTGTAAGTGTGTGTTCGCCAATGTAGATCAGAGAGTTCGAATGCAAGCAATTGTGTCTCTAAAAATGAACTTGTTAACCCCTTAAAAGATAAAAAATATCCTAATAACTAACTATCCGAAGATCACGCAAGCCTTCACACGACATTCCTCAACGGTTATGACTCTCATGCACGTGCCAAAAATAGCATATTCCTCCGATATTCTCGTGTTTACTTAGCTCACACAACACCTTCAAACATAAACTAAAAACACAAGGAATAATTGTTAAAAACATAAGCATTAGTAAGCATCCTTGATCCTCAGACTCCCTGCATTATTCGTTAAGGATCTGTGATCCAGGTCCAGCCTTAGTAGATGATCCTTAGTATAAAATCCATGCCCTAACAATTGCCCCCAAAATATGAGGAATTAAACTAGATGAGTCATATTTTCATCGATCCCTGATTACTCTTTACCAAAGAAACTAGCTGTTATAATCGGACTAGCCGTTGCAGCAGTGACGTCATCGACAAGACCTTCCCAGTAACAAACATCATTATATATTGGAAAGAGATAGGGATGAAATCTACATTAAAGACCTGATCTTTGCAGTTTAAAACGACAAGCAGAAGGTTTCAAGGTATTCTCTTTTCCTTTCTCTTTCATCCTTTATCTATTCTTCTTCTTTCTCCCCCAAAATCCATGGCAAAGATGATCACTCGGTCCTCACCAGTCAAGAATCCTGGGAATAATAGCCCACCAAGGAGTCAGGGCCTAACCAAAAATCCTTCCTTGGAACTCTGTCACTTCACTGATCTAGAAATTGATCAGTTATGTTATTGCTTCCCTGAGGGAACGATATTCAGGCCCTTTGACTCTTCAATGAAGAGTGATTGCAAGTCCGATGCTTGGATCACTTTTCCTGCTGCCCCGTTCCATGTTGGCTATAGCTACCCGTTCCTGGCGTTCACACAAAGCTTCTTTACCCTGACCCGGTTGTGCTACATACAAGCCATGCCGATGCTATAGAGAGTCCTATCCAGACTCGAGCAGATCATGGAGCACAAGGGCATAGATTTAGGGCTTTCTGAATTGAACCATATGTATAATCTGGTTAGCCACAGGTCTCACTGTTTTCTCTTCCAACACAAGCCACAACAACCCCATCCACTCCTCGAAGTCACCAAGAACGACACTAATTGGAGAAATCGGTTCTTTTTATGAGGAGAGATTCCATTCCCAATGGAAATCATCTTCCCTAAAAATGGAATACTCAGGGTAGGATATAGGATCTTTAGGCTAGGACCACAGAGAATTCTTTTCTTTTCTGAAGAGGATAACTAATGCTTATTTTCCTTGTCTATGCAACTATCACCTTATCAAGCTTACAAGATACACCTGCCACACCTGAAAGACTCACCGCCTTCTAGAATCTTGATTCAGCTGTTAGAACATACCAACCAAGGATCAAACTCAAGATGATGAGGATGTTAGAAGGTTTCTGTTAATCTTGGAGTTTTTCACAAACTTGAAACTAATAACTAATGGGTTCTTTTAAACAAAATAAAAATGGATGAACATATATATATATATATATATATGTGTGTGTGTGTGTGTGTGTGTGTGGTCGTATGTATGTATATAGATGTATAAGAGATTTAGTTTTGATGTTACTTGATTTTTAGGATATGATTCATGAGAAACTCGATGCATGCATGATCAAAGAATGACTTTATAAAAAAAAGTTCTTTGATTAAGGATAATTTTATACAAGTGAATTATTGGTTGTGTATGTGCACATGTGTGTGTCGTGTGTATGTATATGTACACTTGCATGTGGGTTTTTGTCATAATATTCACAAATGAGAAGTATATCTTGCATTGTGTGAACATAATTAAATGATTAGATGATGAAAATGTTTTGAAACATATGAACATGAAATAAATGTGTTGTTGGATGCATTTAAGTTTATGTAGGATGATGATGATATGATATGGTGCATTCGATGCTTGTACTTAAGCATGCATGTGGATTTATGGTCACGAAATGAATAAAATGATAAGTTATGACAAAAATGATTTTTGAACAGAATATAAACGTTAAAAATAACATTATCTGGTATATTATAATGGCATGAAACTTTTCCATAAAGTTTACTAGCTTTACATGTTGTACATGGGGCTTAGAAAGTTGTAAACTATGTGAAATTT
>JARYGA010042961.1:0-15097 GCA_030545235.1 Helianthus tuberosus
GAAATTCATCTCAAGGTTGACTCCCCCACTGGTTACCCTTTCAAGTGCTTTCTCGATGCTTACAGGGGTTACCATCAAATTCTCATGAAAGAAAAGATGAAGGGAAAACTGCCTTTCACATAGACAAAGGAATCTTTTGCTACCAAAAGATGCCTTTCGGCCTCAAAAACGCGGGTGCAACCTACCAACGCCTAGTTGACAAGGCTTTTGCTAGTCAAATTGGCAGAAACATGGAAGCATATGTCGATGATTTGGTAATTAAAAGTAAAACGGAATACCAACTGCTTGATGACATCCAAGAAACCTTCAAGAACCTAAGGAAGGTCAACATGAAACTCAACCCCGAGAAATGTTCATTTGGGTTCGGAGAGGGTAAGTTTCTGGGGCACATTGTGGGAAAACAAAGTATAAAGGCCAATCCAAACAAGGTGAAAGCTGTTCTTGAAACCAAGCCACCGCGAAGCAAAAAGGGGGTAGAAAGCTTAAACGGGAAGCTTGCAGCCCTGAAGCGTTTTACCTCAAAATTGGCTGAAAGATCTTTGCTTTTCTTCAAAACGCTCAAGGGGTGCTCTGACAAAAAGGACTTCAAGTGGACTGATGAGGCTGAGGAAGCCTTCAACCAGATGAAGCGACACCTAACTTCACTACCAGACATAGCAGCCCTAGAAACGGGAGAATTGATCTCTGTATACCTTTCAGTTGCTGAAGAAGCAATAAGTGCGGTCCTCACCATTGAACGAGACAAAGTTCAGGTACCCGTTTATTTCTTCAGCAAAACTCTAAAACTGGTAGAAATCAAGTATCCTCCTTTGGAAAAACTTGCTCTAGCCCTAGTCCAAACGGCTAGAAGTCTTCGAAGGTATTTCCAAGAACACCCTATACAAGTGGTCACCGACCAACCCATAAAGAGTGTGCTTGAAAAACCGGAAAACTTAGGGCGATTAGCCAAATGGGCTATGGAACTAGGTGAACACAACATCACATATGTTCCAAGAAAAGCCATCAAAGCCCAAGTCTTGGCTGATTTCATTGTAGATGTCCCAAAGCAAACAATCGCTGAAGTAAAGACAGCGGCCACTGAACCTTCTGACCTTGAAGCCTGGAAGCTTTTTACCGATGGGGCTTCAAGTGTTGAAGGATCAGGGGCTGGGTTCATTCTGATCAACCCTGAAGGGTTAGAATTCACGTATGCTCTTTGATTTGAATTTCAGACCACCAACAACGAAGCTGAATACGAAGCGTTGATAGCCGGCTTGAGGTTGGCTAAGGAAATGAGGGTTCAAAAGCTTCAAGTCTTCACAGACTCGTTGCTGGTGTCAAGCCAAGTGAACGGCAGTTATGTTGCAAAGGAGCCCAATATGAAGAGGCATAAAGAAAAATATAAAGAGTTGATGAACACATTCCAAACATGTACCATCAAGCAAATTCCCAGGTCTCAAAATAAGAAAGCTGATGCCTTGAGTAAACTCGATTCTCTCACCTTTACCCACCTCACCAAAAAGGTATTGGTAGAAGTGTTGAAAACCCCATCAATTGAAGAATTGGAAGTTCAAGATGTAATCACCGAAGAAGGCCCCAATTGGATGACTCCAATTAAAAAATTCCTTAAAAATGGTGAGTTACCTGCTGATCAAACAGAGGCTGAAAGTGTTAAAATCAAGTCTAGACAGTACGTGTTGCAAGGTGAAATCCTCTACAAAAAGGGTTACCTTGCACCCTTGCTGAGATCTGTTGGTCCCAGACAAAGCCAGTACTTGGTCAAAGAGGTTCATGAAGAGATTTGCGGAGCCCATTTTGGAGCAAGAACGGTGGTTTCCAAACTAATGAACCTTGGGTATTTTTGGCCCTCCATGCACCGAGACACCGCTGAACAACTGAGAAAATGTGATTTTTGTCAAATCCATGCACCGGTACCAAAGAGCCCCAAGCATGACCTTGTCCCAATATCCTCAGCGTGGCCATTTCACAAATGGGGAAGGGACATTGTCGACCCATTCCCACCAGCCAAGGGTGGAGTGAAGTTCTTATTAGTTGCAATAGACTACTTCACCAAGTGGCCTGAGGTTAAACCACTTGCAAAAATCACGGGCAAACAGGTCATTGACTTCGTTTGGGAAAACATCATTTGTCGCTATGGATTGCCGGGAGTGCTTGTCACCGACAATGGAAAGCAATTCACTGAGAAGCCTTTTAGCGTTTGGTGCAAAGAGTTTAGAATAACTCAGGTTTTCAGCTCAATTGCATACCCGCAATCAAACGACCAGGTTGAAAGGATGAATCGAAGCATAGTTGAAGGAATCAAAACATGATTGGGAAGGCATGAAAGCAATTGGCTCGAAGAATTGCCAAGTGTCCTATGGGCTATAAGAACAACCGAAAAAACAAGCCACAAAAGAACACCTTACAGCTTGGTATTTGGATCTGAAGCCGTGATTCCAGCTGAAGTAGGAGTTGTAACCCAAAGAACGGTCAACATGGATCCCGAATCAAACAACAAAGAGACCATGTTGAACTTAGAACTCCTAGAGGAAGCACGAGACCAAGCTGTAATTCAAGAAGCCATGTACAAGCAAATCATGGAAGCTTACTACAACAAAAGAGTTAAGCTTGAACGTTTCAAACCAGGAGACTTGGTACTTAGAAACAATGAGGCTAGTAAAAAAGAGAACCAAGGAAAGCTTGTCCCTAAATGGGAAGGGCCATATACAATCCTTGAAGCACACAAGGGCGGATCCTATAAACTAGCCGACGCAGAGGGTAAAAAGCTTCCCAGACATTGGAATGGAAAGACCTTTAAAAGTTTCCATGTCTGATCAAGAATGATTGGTTTGTATTTCACAAGTTGTATTTCAAGAGTTGTCCTATGATCACTTTTTGTAAAACAATATCTCTTGAATGAATGATGATGTTTTATCAAATTTTTTCTTTCTATCCTAAAATCAGGTTGAGTACCTAGCAAAAAACCCCATGGCAAGGGCCATGTAAGGGGATGAGCTCCCAGGCCATATCGCTCAATAGGTTCAAGGGTTGAATGAACCTATATAAGGGGTGAGTTCCTAAATCAATACAACTCCATGAGACTTATTGCCTAAAAACAAAGTTGTCTCATAGATAGGTCCGAACAGCCCACATCAAATGTTCCTTAAGCCTTAGAAAAATTATCAAAAACAGGCTTACGAAATGAAATCAAACTAAGGAAGCAATGAATAGGATAGGTGCTATGTCTTCTTGTTAAAAATACCAAGGCTAAGTGACTGCAGCATTGAACACTTTAAGGTATAAAAAACATAAAGACAACACAAACCTAACAAAGACAATAGCAAAAAAGAAATGAGCAACACAACAACACGGTAAAAGGTTGCATACAACCAAAAATACAAACCATGACATCAAGTCATAATACTAAAGTAGTAACCGGAAGCCTTCAAGGCTTCAAGCTATAAACATTCAAACAGCCATAAGCCTTGAAGGCTTGAAGCCAACCAAGCTGCCTTACTAAAATAGGCACCAGCACAAGAAAATATAACACAAGGCAAGTAGTACAAACTTAGTAATATAAGAAAAGAAGCCTTAAAAGGCTTCCAAGCATCCAAACAAGTTAAAACAAACCTTAATGGTTTGCAAACCGAAAAATTGTCCAAATGGCCACCAAGGCCAAACCATAAAACAAAAACCTTAAGGGTTTTCTGCCAAACCCCAAAGTTTTTAATAACATTACATAACATTGTCCAGAAAGATGCTAAGAAAGTTACGAATAAGCCTTAAAAGTTGTCACTTTGCATCACTTACCACAGGCTTTGATGCACCGGCTTCATCACCCTTCGCTTTCTTGGCTTTTTTCTTTTTCTTCTTACCTTCCTCAGCTGCCGTCCCCGAGGCTTCAAGGCTTCGGTCCTTCAAGGTTTCCTCAGCATAAGAAAAGGTATCCTCACTGTCCCTCGAGCAAGAACGCTTCTTTGTCAAAGAGCTAAGCACTTCTTTACAGACAGCCTCATTAAGCCCGCGTGGCTTCAAATCCTGCAAAACATATATAGGCTTGCCAAAGCACTTCGAAACCTCACCAACATAGGGATAAGTCAAGCGCTCCATCTCACGGACTGAATCTTGAAAGACCTTGAGAGCTTCGGGCCGATAAAGGGAAGAATCGTCTTGAGGGTCACCCGAATGACAAGCTTTATAACCGGCAACATAACCTTGATGCTTCCCATGCTTCAAAAGCTTGCCATACACACCACCCAAAACACCATTAAATTCAGCCGAATGTAAGAGGTAAGTGACAACCTGTTGGAAACCATGATCGATCAACCACTTGTTGTCATCAGTAAGTTGAACCCTTGAAGGCCCCAAGGCTTCCACCTGCTTTTTCAGCTCACCAACCTCCACCTCATGTTTCTGGGTAAGCTCTTCAACCATCTTAGTCAACGTTTCCTCCTTCTTCACCAAATCCCCATTCTCTTTCCTCAAGGTGCTCATAGCAACCTTCATCTTGTCTTTCTTCTTCAACAATTCATCACACTCATGCATCTTCTTATGAAAACGGGCAACCCCTTGAGGTAGCATGGCAGCAAGATTACATGTACTCAATATCATACGTGACAACATCATATCATCATTCATCTCGGCAATAGTGCCATGAACCAAAGGATGAGCGATATGGCTCAACACATCCTCACAAACAACACCATCTTTAAAACTGTCACCCAACTTCACACCCCAATCGGGTACATAAACCTGATGCGGGTCAAGACCTTCAGAACCGCTAGTGTTTTTACCAGATGAACCTGCCACAACAATCCCTTTCCCAGCAGTTTTCTTTCCAGCAACAACCAACCCTACTCCTTATCAACACCCTCATTCGGACCCTGATCCACAGAAACACCAAGTTCATCACTTAAGTCCACATGTTCTGGAGTGGATGGTGGACCAGGAACGTTCAAACGTCGATCCGAACGACGAACAGCCTTGGGAACAACAACCTTCATAAAACCCTTCACATTACGTAACCTGAACCCTCAAACCTCTTTTCAGAACTCCTAACCACAACATTTTCACTAGGCGTAGCCGAGACATCCCCAAATGCAACATCTGATGTATCGTCACGCTTGATGAAATCTAGGGCAGACATGGATGCAAGAAATTACAAAGCAAAAACACATAAGCTACTAAATCAAGAGGCCATTAAAAGGTAAAACAAGGAAAATGCATACCCTGGCCATTCCTCATCAGAACCGGATCCCGATTAGCCTTTTCCCACAATTTGCTAATACTCAATAGAACTAGCAAATTCTCAGGAAAAGGTCAAACCCTTGAAGGGCATTCCCGAATGGCTCTAAGAAAAACTTCATTCAAATCAGATTCAGAAGGTTCCGGTTCATTGAGAATGGCATCAGGTTTCCTCCAAATCATTTTGAACGGAACGATCTCATCCGAGACCCAAAAGAACCGGTTCTTCCAGGCACCAAGTGTGGTGACCATAGACGAAACCAAGCAGACATCGACTTTAGACGTCTCAAACGTAAACCAATCACCGTTCTTCACCAATCGAAAGAAACGGCAGAACATCAACAAAGAAGGATCATAACCACACGCTCGACACAAAACCTCAAAATGTAAAACCCTAGCCAAACCTTGTGGGTGTATTTGACCAAAAGACACACGATAATACTCTAACACATTCAAAACAAATAGAGAAAACGGATGACGAAGACTAGAAAATTCATACTGTCGACAGTAGAGAGCAATCGAATCAGCCGAAAACTGATCGATTGAAACATTCTTCCCCGGAGCAACTGGTTTAAACTTCTGCCCAATCCCCCATTCCAGACAAAACAATTCGACCTCCTCTTGGGATAAACAGGAGTAACTCACGGCCAAATCTTTCCGTTCACCCATGATCAAAGTAAAGAACAAGTAAAACACACAAAGAAATCGGAACTAATCTGGGAAACGGAAGGGAGAATATGGAAGGAAACTTAAGAGAAAATGGAGAAAGACTGTTGATTGTCTAGAACAATAAATGAAAAATAAAAACCAATAGAGGTTATGATTACACGGCAGTTAATTAACCAACCCTCTGCAGAAACCACCGTCAATCACATCAACTGTCTTGTCAAAATTCAAATTTCAAAAACTCAACTGTAATGAACCCTTCAAGCCTCCAAGACTTGAAGCCTTTAAGCAATACAAATAAATGTGTAAAAGTCAGAAGTCTTTGAGCTTATTTCCCAAAAACCTCTGACTTGGGGGACTGATGACGGGGGTAGCCCAAGACTAAATAAATGACTTAGACACATGAACGCTTAAAAGGTTAAAAGGTTCAAATCTCGTGAAGACAGGTGAGCAGCAAAAAGGATGTGAACAGTAAAACATCACTTCACTGATTGCTTGCTCAGCCTCTTACAACCATAAAAGGAGACATGTGCACAGAGTGTAGTCTTTTACCCGCAGGTCCAAACGCTTCAACCCATAAAAGGGCAAGTCCCTCACTGCAAGCTTGTTTCACTAGTCAATGGTTTCTTCTTTGGGCGATGTCCTTCCCTATAAATTGACACTTCATTTAGTGACTGAGGACATGGTGATCAACTATAATTCCATGGGGATCTCTGGTCTTTGATCTTGAGTACTTGTTCCATGCAGGTCACTCCTCCTTACATTCAACACACACATTTCCATTTCTCCTACATCCGAAGCTGAACACACTTCAGTGGAGGATCTCGAGCAAACAACAAAATCTAACTAGTGAACCTCTCTCCACGTCTTGCAAACGTGGGGGGACCCCACGACCTGCGTTAGGCAAACCGGAACCCTCCAACCCTTTTTCCTAACCAGCCCAGCTACTACCATCGGTCTAGTATTTGTTGCGTGAACATTATCCAAACACTATAAAAACAACTTATTAACTTTTATAAGTCAATAAGTTAAAAGTTATTCCAAAATAAGCTAACCCAAACACCCTCAAAGAAAGGTGAAAACACTTAAGAGATATAATGATTTAGAGTTTTGTGTGGCAAGTTGAACCAATTGTTTAGGGATTGCAAGGCATTTGACATTGTTGGGTACACCACAAAATGGTTTGCTTAAGAGAATGTTTAAAACATTATTGAAAGAGGCAATGCTATTATCCAGTCAAGGGTTGCCAAAGATGTTTAGGGCTAAGGCTTTGAGTACAACAACATACATGGTTAGCAAGTCCTTATCCTCAGTAATAGGTATGAAAATACCTATGGCAGTGTGATATAGAAAAGAAGAAGGATTTCAATGTCATTTTAGTCCCTGTGGTTTGAATCATTTAGCCAGTTTATTCCAAATGTTTTATTTTTCGCATGTGGGTTCAAAAAGGTTTTACCATTTCCATTTTAGTTCACTGGGTTAACTTCATCCATTTTTTCTGTTAACGAGAAAGGCAATTCAGTCATTTTATATGTTATTTTGTTAACTAGAAGGGCAACTCATCCATATAAAATGACCGAATTGCCCTTCTCGTTAACATAAATAATGGATGAAGTTAATCCAGTTGACTAAAATGGCAACAGTGAAACATTTTTGGACCCACATGCGAAAAATGAAACATTTGGACTAAACTCGCCAAATGGAATAAATGACAGGGACTAAAATGGCATTTAACTCAGAGAAGAAGACTATGGTAATTTGAAGGTGTTTGGGGTGGAAGGAGTGCTCCCAAATGGGGAGTGGTAAACTTTTCCACTAGCCAATAATCTCATGCCATGTCAAGTTCCCACTTCACTCCCCATTTTGCACTCAATCACTAGGGGTGCTCAAACACATGGAAAGTAGTAAACAATTTAAAATTAAAAGATCAAAAAATATGTAATTTGTTGAAAGGGGTTGGGGCCCACCATTAACACTCTCTCTCTCTCCTCTATTCCGCATCGGTGAGTAGTCACCGGCTACACCCCTCCCCGCTCATCGCTCCAACACCGGCATCCCGTTCCCTATCGGTAAACCCCACTCCCCGAGCCCTTCCCCAATTGCACTCCTTCCACCCTTAGGGGATTGACCTACGCTCATGTTAACTAAGGAAAACTTGGACCCATCACACAAAAGCGTATATTTCTAGGACATCCTAAATAGGTTAAAGGACATAGGCTTTAAATATTAGGTGATGTAATTCTTAAAGTTATTGTTAGCGGCGGTGTGGTGTGACGCATTGTTTACAAATGTGGTTGGAATCAAAAGTGGTGAAATTATGCTGAAAACCATAGTGTTTGCAAGTATACGATCCACTTAAATCAGTTTATAGGTCCTTATCATGCTTATTTAGTTTAAGTATCGTCAGTCAGCCAAAGGTCTCACACTTCGGAAGCCATAGTTCTACCCAATCCCGCCTCAAGCTTACAAAATAAAATTAACAGTGAATAGACTATTTCCTAACCGTTTTATGCCAAAACTCAAAGAACTTAACATCAACTTTTTTTATCTTTTTCCCATGAGCACATAATTATATCTAACTCAAAGGTTACCCAAACCAGAGTCACCATCCCCAGTAACGATAACATGAGCTTCGATATTTTCATCATTTCTTCCTAACTTAACCTAGAGGGAATTTCGATCTGAGTCACCATCCCCAAGAGAGATTCTATATGCCTTGTTATTTTTCTAGCTCATTCATTCAAATTTAACACACTTTTATTTGATCAAAATTCTAACAGTTTTAACTTATAAGGACATTTCTTATACTATTTTCGGAGATTTCGGTTTCCCTTTTTCTTCTGGATGAGTACCCACAGGTATCCTAAAATTATTAAATATATTCAGCTCAAAGGAAACCTATTACTAGCTGGACCTACCACATATCCCATATTAGACACGTTTTTTACTATTTATCATCTCATATTATCATTATTTGAAAACCAGACAAAACCCGACTTTACAATCATTTTCCATATTTTATAATGCAAACTTTTAAATCAGAGATATTTTCTAAATTTTCCATTTTTTTATTTTGAGGACATTTTATTTTTTATATTTTTTCAAAAAATTTTCGACGTATCTAAAATTGACTAACTAATACTACGACTCAAGTGTCTCATACCCACAATTAAAATTTGCATTGTCCCTAATGCAGGAATGGAAACATGACTCAAGAAGAAAAATAAAAACTAAAAATAAATAAATATACAAAATATACAATGGAAAATAATTAGCTGGTAATTTGCGAGACTGAAAATATGCCAGTCAATTCCACAATTGCCATCCATTTCGAACATGCTCAGAAAACAATACCTCATCATCACACATGAACGTAAGCGACTATCTCTTTCATGTCAGTCCTAAGCAAATATCATCACAAGCAAACAAACCAAACATAATAGATAGATAAGTCAATATAAAATAACCATACCAACCAACCCAAACCCAAGGTACCAAGTGTATAAATATCAAGTACAAGTACAAACCTGGGGAAAACTAAAACAACATAAAAAGAAAAATAAAATAAAGATACTACTCCATTTGCTGCTGCTACATCCCCACACTAATCGTCATCCTCGTCCTCATCACCATCATCGTCTCCCTCTACGTCGTACTCTAGCTCATCATATTGACCATGCTGAACTGGGACTGCAAATACCCATGTTCAGGTTCCTCGTCATGTACCTCAGTAGATTCTCCTGCCTCTCCTGACTGGTCTGAATCATATCCCGAAGATCCCCGTATTGTTGGGTCATCATGCCCTGGGGCTGACCTAAAACCGTATCCATCCTATCATACAACGATTCTAAAGTAAGCGGATCCAGGGTGGCTGTCAGAGTGGGTACTGAGGTGCCGATATATTTGATATATCTGGAGGCCATTGAAAAAATGTAGGAATCCCAGCATGAATAGCCTCTGCTGCAGCTGACCCCGCCGACGGATGAATCTAAGGACCTACCATAACTTCTACCCACATAACAGACTTTGTCATCATAAAAATACCAGGCATCTAAACCTCTTTAATACCAATATAAATCGTCATCGGCCCTTTCCTCAAATAATCTATCTTGTACCTACTAAAAGCCCCTAAACTCTCAGCTATCTTCGTAATGAATGGGCCCATGTCTAGTGCAGCCAGTGGTCCTTCCCAACAAACTCTTGCAAACAACCAAGCTAAAACACTTTCCAGATTCACACCCATCCACAATAAACAGAAAAGGTCAATCCAATTGACCTTGTTCTCCCATGACTTTCTCCCAACCAAAGTAGAAGTCAAGATCTTGTGAATATACCTATAAGCTAGATCCCAAATATCCGACTCCAACAAGTTTCCCGTGAACGGTGTATTAGCTATGGAAGCCCAAAACCTAGACAAATCCCGAGCTATCAACTGCCATCATTCTGCCTCTTATAAGCACCCCTCAAACCCAACTTAAACTCTGGAGCCTCAATGATGTATACAAAATGCAACATATAAATTATACCAATTGAGGCATAAAACCAACCCTTTTTTTAGTACTAAATTTGGAAAAAGCGCGTTTCTTTCTTCCTTTTGAATTTACAGGACCAAACGAGTTTAAAAGAACAAAAGAAACAAATAAGCAGCCAAACCAACTTAAATACAAGAAGAAGGAATAACGTGACATGCCCGACCCTCAGAAACATCTCCCAAAGCAAAAGCAAGAAGACAGACTCTGACCATGTGGCCTTGCCCAGCTAGGAATGGGGCGTGGTCAGCCTTGACACAACAAGACAAAAGCTGCGGAAATTCTACGCCCACCACGGGCTGTGCCCAGCTCACCATGGGGCGTGGTCAACTCTTAGATTTGCAGAATCTTGATAGTACAACAAAGAGTTAACCACGGGGCCGTGCCTAGAAGATACGGGGTCGTGTGGGGCCCTCTACTGACGGATGCATTAAATGAAGGAAAAGAAGCAGATTGGCCACGGGCCGTGGCTAGTGGACACGGGGCCATGACCTGGGCTCTGTTCTGGCTATAAATAGGGGTGCTTGGTTTACTTCAAAGGCATCACTTGGCAAACCACTTCTCTCTCACTTTTCCACCATTCCACCACCACTACAACACTAACACCCACTACCATCATCCATCTTTCATCTTTTGAGTGTGGAGTAGTCTTGGGATCCAAGATTGATTGTAAGAGTTCTTGTTAATCAAAGACCATGTTTGGCTAATCTCTTACATCACTTGGTGAAGACAAGTCTTTAATGTATTACTTTTGATTTTTAATCTTTCGGCAATTTTTAATTGGGTTTGTATTAATGAATTTAATAACTAGTTTCTTATGTTGAAAGTGAATTTTCTTTACCATTTCTTCATGATGTCATTGATTTTCTCATTCGTGTCTTTACGGTCTATATAAAGCGCGTTAACTACCTGGAAGGGGGTTAGGAGGGTGGTTTAGTAAAGTTCTTGTCTCGTTTAGTGTATAGATCCTATGAGAACTTGGTTCAAGCTTACTAGGACCTCCTTCAATGCCCCAAAGGTATTGGATGGCGGAGGTGCGAATAGCTTGAACCCCTTATATGTTAACTACTATTAAACCATTAAACCGGCTTCTTGGGATTGTATCCTTGCAGACTCAAACCACTTAGCCGAGGGTAACGTCACCTTCAAAAGATGGGCCTACCACTTTTCGTATTAATAACTTACTTAATTGTCTTTTAATATTTCGACCCTTTGGGATTGTATCCTTGCTTGACTCAAACCACTGGGTTGAGGGTAACGTCACCTTCAAAAGAGAGGCCCTACTACTATACCTAAGATAATATCTTAAAAGTCCGAAAGTGCAAAAATAATCAAAGGATACATTAAAGATGAGTTGGATCCAAGTGATTCTATCTTGTTCATTTGTTTTTCATTTTATTTATCTTTTCATTTTTAGTTTTACTTTCATATTTAAAAACTTTTCTCAAAAATTTAGATCGATTAGACATTGACGATAAACCAGTATTAAAAGCTCTTGTGTCCTTGGACGACCTCGGTATCTTTCCAACACTATACTATGCTTGCGATGGGTGCACTTGCCCAAGTGTGTGTTTAGTGTTAGTACAATATCGTGTTTTATAAATTTAAAACTTGACCAATGCGTAAAATGGGCTTAAAATATTAATAAAATCAAATCACGCTATACGCACACAAGTTTTTAGCGCCATTGCCGGGACACAAGGATTTTAAGAAAGCTTAAAATCGACGGCCTAATCATTTTTCAAAACGTTTTCAAAACTGCGCGCTTGTTTTTCAATATTTTGGAATTTTTAGCATAACAGCAAGCTGAACACAGGGCCGTGCACACTGGACACGCCCCCGTGCTGCACATAACCAGTAAACAGTTTCAAACACCCAGATACAGAAATTAACCACTGGGCCATGTCTGCTGACCAGGGGCCGTGGTGAGCTTCTGTTTCAGCTTTTTAATTTTGTTTCCTGGTCCCGAGACTCTGTAATCTGCTGAGTGATCTCACATGGATCAGTACTCAGGAGGTTACACTCACTACTACATATAGGATTACTACGAGGAAGAATATTGTACCATTTACGGTAATCCTCACTCGGTACAATATTGCGACCTTTTCCAACCATCCACCTCATACGCTTTCTATGAGGAATCAAGGGATGAACCATCCACCTCATATGCTTATTATGAGGAACGAAGGTTTGAACTTCCAAAATCAAGCTTTGATTGGATACTTATCCCTCTAACTTTCACGAACCACCAACTATCATCCCCGAAGCCGAAAGCCTTATACAAAGTCTCAAAAATCTTGAACGCTTAATAAAAGAATCCCGCAAAAGGGAAGAGGCTATTTGTACTAAGGAAGTAATAATTGAAGAGGTAAAAATGGAAGAACAACTAAGTGAAAAACCAAAGCATGAATCGAACAACGAAAGAGGTATGTCCGAAAACGATATTTTTGTCACCCTCTTTCGAAAATCATTGTTTGGTACCTACTAATGCTAAGTTTTTAAAAGAGTTAAACACTGACACTAAAATTGACAAAATGTTTAGCATTAAATTGACAAACGATCAAACTACGCTAATAAAAGATGAGCACTTTGAAATTAACATTACACTGGTTCCATGTTTCTTTCAAAACACCTTTATTAGTAATATTACAATTGATAAAGATCTTAGTGTTAATATAATGCCAAACTACATTTTCGAAAAATTAAGTATTAGTGATTTTTCTCCACTTCAAATCCCCGTTTTTCTTTCTAATCGGAAGGTAATAAAATCAATGGGAGTAGTTGAGGATGTGTTAGTGCAAACAATTCAAACTGTGGTCCCATCCGACTTCGTCATACTTGATGATGCTCCACTTGTGTTGGGACAACCTTTTGAGAAAACACATCAAGCATTGATCAATCGGAAGCAAAACAACCTACCAATTCAACTAGGGGCCGACAAAAGGTATGTCGATCTTGATCAATCAATGAAATATCCAATTGGCAACGATGACCCCTTAATTGAAGATGAAGTTCAACCACCCGATACGGAGAACGAAATTGACTAACTTGTCGAAGAAAAGGTCGCCATTGAACAAACCTTTTTAGTTCTCGACCAAAATAATGAGCAACCGAATAAAGAGTCTCCTAAAGACCCACCACTTGAGCTAAAATAACTCCTAAAAGGTTTGGAATATGCTTTTCTAGACAAGCATGGTAAGTTACCTGTAATTATTTCTTCAAAATTAACTAGTTTAGAAAAAGAAAGATTAATCACGCTTTTGAAAAAAAAAAACATAAAAACACGATTGCATGGAAGCTTGTAGATATTAAAGGAATAAATCCTTCCATGTGCACGCACAAAATTTTGATGAATGATGACTATAAATCGGTAAGACAACCACAACGTAGAGTAAAACCAAATTTTCAAGAAGTGATTAAAAATGAAGTCATCAAACTACTTGACGCCAGACTCATCTACCTAATCTCCGATAGCCCTTGGTTAAGTCCCGTTTAAGTAGTTCCCAAAAATGGAGGTATGAAGGTGGTCACTAATGAAAAAATGAATTAATACCAACAAGAACTGTCACCGGATGGAGAGTTTGCATAGGCTATCATAGATTAAATGGGGCAACAAGGAAAGACCACTTCCCTTTACCTTTTATTGATTAGATGTTAGAACGATTATCCGGTCATAAATTTTATTGTTTTCTTGATGGTTTCTCAGATTATTTTCAAATTTCAATTGCACCAGAGGACTAAGAGAAAACAACATTTACATGCCCCTATGGAACTTTTGCTTATCGAAGCATGCCTTTTGGTCTATGTAATGCCCCCGCAACTTTCTAACGTTGCATGGTGGCCATTTTCCATGATATGATAGAAAAAACCATGACAGTTTTCATGGACGACTTTTCTATCTTTGGAGATTCATACGACCAATGCCTCGATCACCTTGAACGAATGCTATCCCGATGTGAGGGAACTAACCTCGCCCTTAATTGGGAAAAATGTCATTTCATGGTAACAGAGGGAATAGTACTCGGTCATAAAATCTCGAGCGAAGGAATGGAAGTAGATCGGGCCAAAATAGACACTATTTCCCGACTACCTCCACCTTCCTCCGTTCGAGCCATAAGAAGTTTCTTAGGGCATACCGGATTTTATAGACGATTTATCAAAGACTTTTCGAAAATTCCAATACATTTAACAAAATTACTTGAAAAAGATGCACCATTCATCTTTGACAAGGATTGCAACCAAGAATTTTTAACATTAAAAGTAATGCTAGTCAAAGCACCAATCATGATAGCACCTGATTGGAAATTACCTTTTGAAATCATGTGCGATGCAAGTGAGTTTGCGGTTGGAGCTGTCTTGGGACAACGAAAAGATAAGAATTTTCACCCAATATACTATGCTAGTAAAACATTCAATGATGCAGAAGAAAATTACACAACAACCGAAAAAGAGTTCCTAGCTGTAGTATTTACTTTTGATAAATTTCGTTCTTATCTTGTTCTTTCTAAAACGATAGTTTATACAGACCATGCAGCCATTCGTTATCTCTTTAAAAAACAGGTTGCCAAGCCGCGTTTAGTCAGATGGATTCTACTCCTCTAAGAATTTGACATAGAGATAAAAGAGAAAAGAGGAGCTGAAAACACCACTGCCGATCATCTATCTTGCTTAAAAGATCC
>JARYGA010042962.1:0-42249 GCA_030545235.1 Helianthus tuberosus
ATACTCTTTTACGCGTTCATACATGTTTATGTTTTGTAAATGCTTGTTGAATTCATTCTAATTATGTGAACCATACGTGATACATCATGCTTACACTTGCAAACTTATTTTGAAACTTATGATCAAGTCTCATCATTTTTCCCTTCTCTTTCGATTCTTAGATGTCATCCAACAATGCGCCAAAGGGGACCAAGTCACAGAAGGGTTCAACCTCCAACGCCAACTCTGAATCCATGTCGAAAAAGGATTGTATGAAATTCATGGCCAAGCAAATGGCTAAGGTCATACCTGACATTGTCAGCAGGATTCAGACTAACACCGATTCACCACATGGCTCTGTCGATTCGAAAGTGGAACGCAATGGAAAAAAACCCAGTTGCGTAAAACGCAATGGAAAAAAAAACATAAAAAATGACTATTGTCTAAAACGCAATGCACAAAAAACACAAAGAAGTGTCTTATTTGTAAAACGCAATGACCAGAAAACACAAAAAATGTCTTATTTCTAAAACGCAATAGCCTAAAAACACAAAAGAAAGTGTACTTTCTAAAACGCAATGGACTGAAAACACATAAAATGACTTTTTTCTAAAACGCAATGCATCAAAAACACAAAGAAATGTCTTTTTTTTAAATGCAATGGCCAGAAAACACTTAAAATGTTTTTTTTTCTAAAACGCAATGGCCTAAAAACACAAAAGAATGTGTACTTTCTAAAATGCAATAGACTGAAAACACATAAAAATGTGTTTTACCTAAAACGCAATGCACCAAAAACACAAAGAACTCTCTTTTATCTAAAACGCAATGGCCAGAAAACACTTAAAAATGTCTTTTTTTTTTCTAAAACGCAATGGACTGAAAACATATATAAATGTGTTTTTACCTAAAACGCAATGGACTAAAAACATTTCAAAAATGTGTTTTTCTAAAACGCAATGGCCAGAAAACACATACAAATGTCTTATTTCTAAAACGCAATGGCTTAAAAATACAAAAGAAAGTGTTGTCTCCAAAATGCAATGGACTGAAAACACATAAAAATGTCTTATTTCCAATGCAGTTTTCCAAAGGCAATTTTCAGAAAATTAAATTTTCTGATGCAATGACTCAATTCAAAAACCCAGATCGTAAAAATGCAATTCAGAAATTTCTTATATAGATCGAAGCCGATTTCTTCAGATTTTCTTCACCGATTGACGGAATTTGAATGTTAGAAACACTTATCATCGATCGAATCGAACGAATCGAGTGATTCGCTTCAAAATCACAGGGAAAAAATGAGATATTGTATGAAATTAAACTGGGTTTCTTCAAAAAAGTTAAAGAACACGTTGATTGGGTGTTTGAATCATTGATTGGTGACGAAAATCGCACTATAATGTAGTGATTAGTGTGATAGAAAGTGAAGAAAAGGTTGAAGATGGTGGGTTTTGAAGTTACAAAGAGAAGAAGAAGTGAGAAGATAGGGTAAAATTGACTAAAATACCCTTCCTCTTTATTTTAAATTTTATCACATGTTATATTGCTGGCCAACCTATGACCCCGCCCGTGAACCCAAAAGCGCCCCCACCACCCTAATACGAGTTGAAAAGATACCAAGATATCGATAACACAACCGTCTCAAATATGTTGGAATATATTTTATATACTATATTTTTAGTGCATGTGATGGTAAAAAACAAAAAAGGTATAAAGAGTGAGGACAAAAAAGGGAGGTTAAGGAAGAACATCGAAACCAAAGCATGGAGACCCACAAGGTGTCGTGGGGTGTCGGACTCTTTCCGTATACGGTCTATATCCCTCCTTCTCTCTTTTGTTTTTTTGGAACTAGTAGGGGCCATGCCCCAACTGCCAATTTGGTCAAAACCCGCACACATTAACCCACCGATTTAACACACACATCAATACAATCACTTTCTTTTTTTTTCCTTGAAAAAAAATACGTCTTTATATTTATATATTTTTTTTCATTGCATGATTTAATGAAAAAGAAAGTTTTATGGCTTTATTTTTGAAGTTTCATGTGTCATTTTTGTTTCTTGTTGTCTTTGTTGTATCTATTGTTTAAATATTATTTGTTTATTACATATATTTGGGGTTTGGGATATAGATGTTTTTTTTAAAGACCAATGAAACTTTTATTGCATCATCCGGACAACAATTGTTAACCAGAAGAATATTACATATGTAAGAACTAGGTTCACGTTTTCAATAAAATATATTACAAAATATATAATAACGAGACTTCTCGTTATTTGTGGGAAATTCTTCTAGTACAATACCGGTTACAAAAATTAAATAAACAAATGTAATATACAATTTAATTGTACCAATCTTGATTCAAACCAACGTCTTTGGAAGAACTTCAACCGCACCGTCTTGTAAAAACCTCCGCTGCAAGACAAGCAAAATTTCGTTGACGGTTTTGGTTGAGGATAGTGTTTGACACGGGGCCCTTAAAACAGATTCCGCGCCTCCTCTCAGACGGTCTGTTTCCAGGATACAACAACCGAAGCAGTAGTTGTACTGCCGCAGATGGCTCTCACGCCGGAGATTACACCGGGTATAATTTGGTGTTATGGAAAAAGATGAAGTTGATAAAAGGATAATTTATAGAGTGCTCCTCTCTAAAATTTCATGGAACAAAAAGACCTCTTTTGTGTGTATATCTCTCTACTACCAGATTATGAACTACCATGTTCATATATACACACATCAAGATTAATGTCATTTAATCTTGTAATAAAACAAGACATTCAATTTGTAATAAACAAGATATTAAATCTTGTAATTAACAAGACAATTAATCAGGTTTTAATCTCTAATTAATGTACTTAAGTGGTTAGTCAAAAACGGTCATATTCATCATGACACGAATTAAATGGTTTGAAACAACCAGTTTGACTAGGTCCAACTAGATCTTTTATTACTGTTGCAAACCTGCGCGCGTGCTAGAACTGATCCGCCAGTTCGCGTGCCACGCTTCAAGTATCTCATGCCACGCCATGGAGCCGCGCGCCACACCGATGCAACTACGCATACCAGGACGCCACCCGGTCATGAGCCGTCCATACTCGTGCGCCACCTGCACTCTCCGCCCTAGCCAATGACGTGCGCCATGTGCCTAAGGAGCTCGCGCCGCATCGACATGCCATGGCATCCGCCTACGCCACCCAAGGGTGCGCCATAAGCGAACCCGCCATGTATCTGACCACGCGCTCATGGACAAAAATACAAAGACGGTGTGCGAAGTTCAAAGTGCACTACATAGGGCCTATAGCCCACGGCACGCGCGCATATGTGCACGAGTAAGGGTGCTCCACACCCTTTAGGGTCCCCACTAGTGTTTGCCTTTAAGGAAACAATATACAAGGAGTGCTACTCCTTATAAACCACTTTAAGTTTTGTCATCCCACCTATGTGGGACAAGTTGACAAACTAATCCATTTTATTGTTCCAAACGTACAACTTCAAGCTTCGATATCTCATTCATCTTAGCTCTATTTGGACATAGTTTGAACACAAACCATAAATAATTATTTATACAACACATATATAAATTTTATTGATGTCCAAAATATTTAGTGAAAAACTTATTTTCACTAAAATTTTCAACAATCCCCCAAATGAATAGAGATCGATTAAAAGACACAAAATTCCCCAATGAAAACTCGACAGTCGAGTATTGTAGGATAGGTAGGTGTAGCCTTTGAACCTCCCTTTGTGAAGTATACTTAGCCTGCTAGGGTTGTGTAGACGTGATGTCCTTGAACAACCCCTCATTTATGTAAACGACAATATACATTCACACAATACTTTCCCTAGTCGGGCCATCTCCTCATTTTTCGTCTCCAATAATGGTCATGGAGCACTTTCCTGGTTCTGCGGGAGCTCTAGGAATTATGCCCTAATTCCATTCGAAGCGACCACACTTCTCTCCAACATAGGTGATTTCCCTTTAAATCATTAAAAGCATTATGGTTCATTATGATTTACACGAATCATTTAACCACATAGTATGCTTAGCCTCACAACAATGTCACTGGATATTATAGGAATAGACTAGGACGTATTTAAACACCCTTTTATAGTTTTAGGGGGATATATGAACATATACTAGCTTATATATAAACATATATATTAACTATGCCCCCACAGTGACTACAACTCGGTTCATGATTAAGTTGGCCCATTGAACCTAGATCTTGGGATCTCCAGTTAACTAGGTTAGGTTTCCCTCATGTCCCTTTTTCCATGGCTTTAGTCGCATTCCACAACCTGGTCTCTTATCAACCCACTGGTTGTTGGATCCAAAATTATCTTTGACTTCGCTAAGTCACCAACGACAATTTAAATTTCGATCAGTTGTTCTAACGTGTTCTTGACTCGCTAGTCACTTTTGCCTTTTAGTCGATTCATAAGACTTATAACTCGTGATCTCAACCTAGATCCAGTTATGTACCTTGTCTTTAGAATGACATGAAACTCAATTCATGGCTAGACACGTTTTCACCATGCCTTTGGTGTGTCATGACCGACATCTTACTAGATTTTGAATCTAACTGTAACAACTCTCACCAAAAGTCCTAATTCTTATTTTATTTTGCCAATAGGAAACCCTAATTGAGACCCCCAAGTAATATTACATGGCCCCTAAAATTTTCAGAACAATCGAAATCAGGATCAGGGCCCCTAAAACTCGGGGGGGGGGGGGATATTCCCCATTGACGATTATCCTCACAGTTTGTTGTCTAAATTGAATTTCTTCGAAACGTCGACTCAGCCAAGCTAGGGAGACATGAGGCTACCCTATGCTAGAGGGGCACCTCTCGTGCCACGCGACAGGCCCTCGCACCACGCGAGGGAGCTGTTTTTCCAGTATAAATAGAGGGGTGTGGCACTTGAAGTTTGGCGTTGGTTCGACGTTAAAATTCAATTCGTACACTGAGATATCGTCTGTTTACTACATAACACACACAGCACGAAACGCTGCCGCGATAACAGGGTAATAACTCGATCACTGCTACGATTTAATGTTCGATCGATGGAAACCAATCTGATGGATGTTTAAGTGCTGCCCGTACTTGGGCTATACTTTGTCATTCGTCGTAAAATCGATGGATGTTTAAGTATTGCACTTTGTCAATCATTGTGAGGGTTTTAATCTCGTGAGTTATCGTAAAAGTTGGATTAAAGTTACTAACCTAGTTTTCGTGTGCATTGTTATTTGAATTAGGTTAACAGGCTTATCGGTAGGCTAAACTCTGCCCGTTTAAACTTGCAATGTGAGTCATTCTCTTTTTATCAATTGTTTTACAATACCTCAAATTATTTTCAAAAGTTATAATTACAGGGATTAAGTCGTGGATATCTTGAATCACTGGCTAGTGGGGTATTGTGCACATTACTAATTTCTCACGGTTAGATTCATTAACCTAACAGTGATAATCAACACTACTTGGGTGAAAGGACCCAATAGTGGTATGACCATCGTCACAAGGAGTGACACGGCGCCAGATAAAAATAAGATAGAAGCCATCGTAATCACCTTTAATACTGTATATTATAACAATGTGTCGTTTTGTCCAACTTGAATGACTCGCCAGTATTTCCCTGCTGATAAAACCTTTTTAAAACATGTTTCAGGTGGTCTACTGTGATCAAGGAAAAAAAGTGCCGCGTAGCACTACAAGCTTGAAGAAGTTGCTCAATAAAATAAAGAAACATGTTTTTTGTAAAAACAAGGGATTTCCGTGAGAAATCACCTTTATTGTAAATTATGGGTGTTATCCCCAAAATTGTGAAATAAAATAAATTGAGCATTTTCAAGTTTTAAAAGATCCTGTAAATCTTCCGCTGTCAACTCAATTAATAAATACCACGGGATTTCTGTCCCGCGGCTCCTGGACCGGGTAAAACTGGGACGGGGGTTGTGACACTAACCAATTGGCATTCGAGTCCAATCTACTCGATTGACTCCATATAACCATTGTGTACTCCACTTGGTCATGCGTTTGCAATATATGCAAGTCACCCCCACATTTAAGTGTAATTGGATAGCATCCAAATGGGGCGATGAAAGGTTCTCCCTTTCATTTCGAGTTTGAGAAAACTTCTCAACTACCATTTCCACATTCAAATGCAAGTCACCCCCACATTTAAATGTAATTGAATAGCATCCAAATGGGGTGATGAACGGTTCTCCCTTTCATTTCGAGTTTGAGAAAACTTCTCAACTACCATTTCCATATACCCTAAAAGGTTTGTTTCTTAAATGGCCTCCTCCCCCACATTGCTTGCATTTTAATGAAGTTATATTTATAGTTTTGTTTAGCACAAAATTCGTTCTTGTGTCATCACATATTTTGAATGTTTAAAGTTAATTTAATCTCCGTCGAGCATATAAATTAACAAGTATTAGTCTAGCATGCTTTAGACTACAATACTCTAACATGTGAACAGAAGATGCATCATTCTGATTCTTCACAGCCTTAAGAGATAACGCACTATCTCTTCCGAACATTCGTTTCTTAGTTTAGACACAATAATGAAATTTTATTTCACCATTCCAAAACCATCGGTTTTTAGGAAGGCCTCAAAACCATAGTTAACTTCATCCATTAGGATCATAACTCGTTTGCCTTTTTATCTCCAAGGCTTCACCATTGACTTTCTAAAGACTTAAACATAAGTCTTAATCCAAGTCACTTTGATGAAAGATCTTTGTATAAAATCACTTAAGTCTTGAGATATAGCCAATTAAATTGACTCTTAACAACAAAGCATTCACGTATGCCTATATTAATATATACATTTACGTTGTTGTTTCATTAATACCATGTATTCGGATACTCTCCCAAATTGAGGACCAAGCCTCCACATAGTTTAAACAACATTGATGGTGGTAGAAGCATCTACAAGTCCATCACTATTGTAAATTTTCGTTAATAAATTTGCTAAATTTATTGAAATCATTTACAATAATAACATATATTTCTTTCATATGTTATATTCTTTGAAAACTTACATGTGCATTTCCATGTTGATGCTCTCAACATTATATGACATATCTTGTTTTCGTGCATTTCATCTCAAACCATACAACACATTTCTCACAAACTCGTTATACGTTTGATGTTTGATTTGTGACTTATTACATAAGTCATGATCACAACCCGCTCGTTGTGTCCGTGTAAATTAGTTTTTACACTTTGTATCAAAATGTGTATCCTTTTAACAACTTATTAGTAGTCCAAAATAACGGATACACCAATGATATCTAAACATCAAATCCCAAAGTGTTATTATTTCAACACACTTTAGAACGAAATAAACGCAATTACATCGTTCTGTCATGTTTTGAGGTACTCCCTCAATGGAACACGTATAACTTGTTTTGTCTTGAAACTCTAAACTTGAATAATCACAAGTTGTCCAAAATATAAAGTTGTTGACAATTAACTACTCGCAAGTAGTTAAGCAACTTATTATATTTATAACAACATCGAGTTGTTTTTCACCAAATAGTCTTTCCGAGACTATTATATGGTTGAAGACGTTATACTTCTCGTGGAAGTATCGAATCACTTGTAATTCGCAAAGACATGTTTTATTCGTTCAAAACATTTCTCGTTTTTGCAAGTGTTTTAAAAATAAACTATATATTTATGTTTTGATTACAAATCAAAACCTTATAATAATAGTTTATTAAATAAAACAATTTCAAACTCGCTTGTTTGAAAATAAAACGAATACACATCGTTTTAATAATTTTTTTTTTGAAAAGCAAATCTCATTAACACACAAACACAACCGGGCAATCTCCAAGACGGAGACCCCCTACAACCAAAAACGTTTACATTACATCAAAATCAAAACTTTGCCAATCCTTCCACCCCATAACACCCTTTTTACTTCTACTAGAAAACCAAACATAACCCAAAGCTTTTATATCTGCTACAAGTTGAACCACATTCCGGTTATCATCTTGGAATATCTTTTCATTTCTAGCCTTCCAAATCCGCCAACAAGTAATGACCATAATCCCATGCAATACCAACTTCTTTCTCGCCGGCCAAGAAGAATCCAAGTAAACCTGCATAATATCTTGTCTCGAAAAGAAAAAGAACGGAGGCAATTTCATCCAGCTAGCTATACCGTACCAAACACCATTCGCCAATCCACACCCGGTGAATAAATGATCCACACTCTCTTCCTGATCCTCACAGAAATTACACAATAGATTTCCACAATCAATATTCCGCCTTTGTAACGCTTTCTTTGTAGGGATCCTGTCAAGTAACATTCTCCACATAAAAATATTACATTTAAGCGGGATCCATTTGCACCATTTGTAGATCGTAACCGACTGAGTAAAGCGATCACTATCCAACCATTTCTTCACTTCTTGGACAGAGAAACCATCTTGCGAGCCATTATCCCAAAACCATGTATCATTTGCTTCACCCAAACTTTGAGCCGCCACTAAATCACAGCAAGCTTGTAGTTGTTGAACCTCTAAATCCGATTGAGGACTTCTCCTCCACTGCCAAACCACATTCATTCCACTATCTCCACCCCTAATTCGTTCACTAATTTTACAAAACTTTGCACTCTCCAAACGAAATAGATCCGGAAAAAGACTCTTTAGCGGAGTACTATCAACCCATGGGTCGATCCAAAACATAATATCCAAACCATTCCCAACCCGTCCCCTGATCAAATTTAGGCTGCTTCGATCTCCAACTTTCAGCCGTAACCCACAAGTAACTATCTTAGACCATGTACCATTAATTCTAGAATTATGCGGATAAGCATCCCACTTACGTTGCGACCCATGAATAGCTTCCACCACTCTTCTCCATAAAGCGTTTCTTTCGTGACGATACCTCCATAACCACTTAACCAAAAAGGCTTTGTTACAATCTCCTAAGTTGCGAATTCCCAACCCACCATATTTAACCGGCTTTGTAACTACAACCCAACCCACCCAATGTAACTTTCTCACGTCAACATTACCTCCCCATAGGAATTTTTTGATTAACCCTTCCAACACATTTATCACCCCAACAGGAGCCTTGAAAAGAGAGAAATAATACGAAGGAAGACTAACCAGAACAGATTTAATAAGAGTCAATCTACCTCCAATCGACAGCACCTTTGACTTCCACTGTGTCAATCTACTCTTAAACACATTTACCACCGGCTCCCAACTACTAACTCTATTCATGTTTGCCCCAACCTTTATCCCAAGATAAGTAAAAGGAGCTACCCCCGCTTGGCAACCCAACTCACTCGCCTTCAGACCCACCTCTTCTACACTTTTACCCACACCGTATAGTGTAGACTTTTGGATGTTAATCCGTAAACCTGAACACATATGAAAAATATAGAGTATACGCCTCAAACACACCAAATTACTATCTGACCACTCCCCCATCACCATAGCATCATCAACATATAATAAATGAGATACCACAATACCACCGCTATCGAACCCAATACCACGGAATGCTCCGACATCACAAGCTTTTTTTATTAGCCCCGAAAAAGCCTCCATCACCATAATAAATAAAACGGAGATAGCGGGTCACCCTGACGAATGCCCTTCCCACAACTAAATTCAAAAGTCGGAGACCCATTCACCAAAACCGACGACCGAGCCGACTTGAGGATTCCATCTATCCAAAGACACCATATCTCTGGAAATCCCATCTGCCTCATAACCGAAATTAAAAAAGCCCAGTTAACATTATCGTAGGCTTTTGCAAAATCTATTTTAAACAAAAACAGCTCCGATCCCTTTTTTTAGACCACGAAAGCACTTCACTAATCAATAGAGGACTATCCAGAATATACCTACTCGCCACAAAAGCCGATTGCGTCTCATTTATAATACTATCCATGACCGGTTTCAGCCTATTCGCCAAAACTTTTGAAATAACTTTACTAATCACCCCAATCAAATTAATCGGTCGATACTCCTCTAACCGCACCGGGTCATTCACTTTAGGCACAAGTGTAATAAATGAGGAAGACACTCCACGACTAATCTCTCCTGTGACCGCAAAATTGTTCATGATATCCATAAAGTCTCTAGAAAACAACTCCCAATACCTTTTAATAAATCGAAAGTTGAACCCATCCGGACCTGGAGCTTTATCACTACCGCACTGGAACACCGCCTCCTTAACCTCCTTTTCCAAAAACGGACTAGTAATCTCCATCACATGATCATTGCTCAAGGTCTTCAAGCCGTAGCAAACTAGTTTCGGCCTACAAGGGAAGTCTTCTACAAACTTAGCCTTATAAAACCGCAATATCTCTTTCTTAACATCCTTAGGCTTATGAATCCAATCACTATTCACTGAAAGACCCAAAATAGCATTCGAAACCCTCCTACTATTAATAGAACCATGAAAAAATCTCGAATTCTCATCACCCTCTTTCGCCCATTTTACTCTAGATTTTTGTTTCAAATCTTTTAGCTTGAAATACTCCAATTGTTTAAGTCTCTTTTTAGCTTCTTCCAAGACCCAAACCTCCTCTTCCAGTAAATCCCTTCCCTCCATAGTAAGCTCCAAATCCTTGACCTCCTTACTAAGCACTTCAACCTCCACCAACTCGGTCGAAGTCATATGATGTTTCCACAGCAGAATTTTATTTCTCAACACTTTAAACTTCTGCATCAAGACAATATCCGGGGCTCCTGTAAAACTAAAATTCTCAAGCGCGTTTTTAACCACATCATCAAAGCCTTCCCGTTCAAGCCATGAGTTGAAGAATTTAAACGGTTTCGCACCAAAATTACTCAAACCAATCTTCAACAATAAAGGGAAGTGATCCGAACCATCTCGGTCTAGAACCAGATACTCCGCATTTGGCCATTTATTATAAAACGTCCAATCTACAAAAATTCTATCAATCCGACTTAGCTTATTATTAGCTAAGTAAGTGAATTTCCGACCTTTTAAACCAAATTCATACAACTCGGCATCCTCCACAAACTCATTAAAAGCATTCGAATCCGCCAAATCAAAATTAGAATTACGCCGTTCTGCACGATCCCTCACACTATTAAAATCTCCGGCCACAATCCACAACCCATCCCCATCCGACTTCACCGATTTCATAAGCTCCCACACCCGCCTTTTGTCTTGTAACCGTTGCAGGCAGTACACATTCACAACCGTCAATTTGGAACCGTCACTTTTCACATGACCAGAAACCACGAGCATATTTCTATCTTTCAAAACCGAAGCTTTAACAAACAACTTCGGGTTCCAAAGAGTAATCAATCCACCTGACCGACCTGTAGCGTCAACATACTCGAACTCGAACTCACCCGAGCCCCAGAAGCTACTAACATTAATCGTATCCAATGAACTGAATTGAGTTTCCTGAATCAAAATAAATCCCACCTCATTTTCCGTCTTTAATTTCCTACACCACACGCCTTTGCCATCCGCCCCAAGCCCTCTAATGTTCCATGAAATCACATCGTTTTAATAATTAGTTTATCATATTCAAACCATTTCTAACCGCTGTTAGATAATAACGAATACCAATCGTTAAAATGAGTGGTTTGTATGATAACCAATTCTAATATGCTAATTAGAATTTAAATGTTGAACAAACATTCGAAATATTATGTTTTATAAAGTAAACTGCTTCTAACGCGCTCGTTAGAAATAAAACGAATACATTTATTCACTTTTTGTTTATTTAAATGAACGTTTTCTAACACGCTCGTTAGAAATAAACACAAATCTTTTCTAACACGCTCGTTAGATAATATATAAAATGATTACAAATCATCTTAAATAATAATAATCATAATTAACCCGGTTCTAACCCGCTCGTTAGAAATTAACGATTGCAAATCGTTAAAGTAGTTGGTTATAAGATTAACTAATTCTAATACGCCCATTAGAAAATTAAAAGATCATTTATTGCCATAAGCCGTTTTTGGTTTATATAAAATAAACGTTTTCTAACCCGCTTGTTAGAAATAAACAATTGACAAAGTTGTTAAATCGTTTCTAACACGCTCGTTAGAAAATAAACAACTATCAAACTCTTTAAATCATTTCTAACACGCTCGTTAGAAGTAATCGATTACAAAATTTGTTTCGAAGTTTATAAAAAAATATAAACCATTTCTAATACGCTCATTAGAAATAAACAAATAAAAATCGTTTAAACGTATGTGGAAAAAATCCGCTTCTAACTCGCTCGTTAGAAATTTAATAGTTTAGACGAAACCGTTACAAGGTTTATTATCCAAAATAATTGTCTCTAACACGCTCGTCGGTAATTATTTGAAATAAAAATATTTTCTAACATGCTCGTTAGAAAATCTAAACGTATATTTTCTAGCACGCTCGTTAGAAAATCTAATCGTCTTTTAACAAGTTAGTTCTACACAATCATCGTATCTAACACGCTCATTAGATATAAAAGATGATATTAAAAATTATTATTCTATAAAATTCTAACACGCTCGTTAGAGATATAAAAAGTTTTAATCTTGTTATTTCTTCAAGCATCAATGTTTCTAAAACGCTCGTTAGAAAATATTAAAACTTGTTAAAATAATTACTTTCTAATATGCTAATTAGAAAATAAATATATTTCAATACTTTTAAAACCAACATTAACATGTCAATTATGGTTACTAAAAGCTTGGTATAAAGAAAATAACCGTTGCAAACACTTTGTAAGGGGTTACAAAATAAAATTTTCTAATACGCTCATTAGAAAATTTTAGTATTTCAAAACATATTGAAATACATATTATTTTGTGTATGGTTCGGTTTAACTAAACACAAACAAAAGCCATGGACACCAAACTTGAATCAAAACGTTCGTTTTTGTAACACGGTATTCGGATTAAAGATTGTACTCCAAACATAAAATTAATCCGACTCGTTTGTACTACATATATATTTCCCCAAAATAATTACAAGATTTTAACAAAAAATCCCATTAAATATTTTAACTTTCATGAACCTAAATCCTCGTAGAGAAGGGATTTAAGATTGTAGCAACAATCTTCACGAAAGCTTGTTTTAAGATTGTAGGAACTAGGTTCACGTTTTCAATAAAATATATTACAAAATATATAATAACGAGACTCTCGTTATTTGTGGGAAATTCTTCTAGTACAATACCGGTTACAAAAATTAAATAAACAAATGTAATATACATTTTAATTGTACCAATCTTGATTCAAGCCAACGTCTTTGGAAGAACTTCAACCGCACCGTCTTGTAAGAACCTCCGCTGCAAGACAAGCAAAATTTCGTTGACGGTTTTGGTAGAGGATCGTGTTTGACACGGGGCCCTTAAAACAGATTCCGCACCTCCTCTCAGATGGTCTGTTTCCAGGATACAACAACCGAAGCAGTAGTTGTACTGCCGGAGATGGCTCTCACGCCCGAGATTACACCGGGTATAATTTGGTGTTATGGAAAAAGATGAAGTTGATAAAAGGATAATTTATAGAGTGCTCCTCTCTAAAATTTCATGGAACAAAAAGACCTCTTTTGTGTGTATATCTCTCTACTACCAGATTATGAACTACCATGTTCATATATACACACACATCAAGATTAATGTCATTTAATCTTGTAATAAAACAAGACATTCAATTTGTAATAAACAAGATATTAAATCTTGTAATTAACAAGACAATTAATCAGGTTTTAATCTCTAATTAATGGACTTAAGTGGTTAGTAAAAAACGGTCATATTCATCATGACACGAATTAAATGGTTTGAAACAACTAGTTTGACTAGGTCCAACTAGATCTTTTATTACTGTTGCAAACCTGCGCGCGTGCTAGAACTGATCCGCCAGTCCGCGTGCCACGCTTCAAGGATCTCATGCCACGCCATATGGAGCCGCACGCCACACGGATGCCACTACGTATACCAAGACGCCACCCGGTCATGCGCCGTCCATACTCGTGCGCCACCTGCACTCTCCGCCCTAGCCAATGACGTGCGCCATGTGCCTAAGGAGCTCGCGCTGCATCGACATGCCATGGCATCCGCCTACGCCACCCAAGGGTGCGCCATAAGCGGACCCGCCATGTATCTGACCACGCGCTCATGGACAAAAATACAAAGACGGTGTGCGAAGTTCAAAGTGCACTACATAGGGCCTATAGCTCTCGGCACGCGCGCATATGTGCACGAGTAAGGGTGCTCCGCACCCTTTAGGGTCCCCACTAGTGTTTGCCTTTAAGGAAACAATATACAAGGAGTGCTCCTCCTTATAAACCACTTTAAGGTTTGTCATCCCACCTATGTGGGACAAGTTGACAAAACTAATCCGTTTTATTCATCTTTGTTTGTTCCAAACATACAACTTCAAGCTTCGATATCTCATTCATCTTAAGCTCTATTTAGACATAGTTTGAACACAAACCATAAATAATTATTTATACAACACATATATAAATATTATTGATATCCAAAATATTTAGTGAAAAACTCATTTTCACTAAAATTTCCAACAATATACACCAACCAACATAAACATTACATTACATTACGTATAAGTCTAAATGCTCACCATATCAAAATCGCACCACTTCGTCCATGTTAACTCTCGGGATTTGGATCTATTTTTAATCCACAAATACCCAAGAGTCTTAATATCTTCTTTTACCTTCGCCAAGTGTGGTTGTTTTCTGTTGAAACCCACTTCATTCCTATTTTTCCATAAACACCAAATTGTAGTTTGCATAACGGTGTAGACAACCTTCCGCCACTTTAGCGAACCACGAATTTGGGATCTAGATGTTCATATTCACTTTTCGGTTAAAGGTGCTCGTAAACATATTGACTAAATTGATGGGTCGTATGACGAGATGGAATAGTTTTGTTTTGTGTGAAGACTTTTGTTGGATCGTCTTCTTACGAGATGGAACCTTAGTACAAGGGGGTGGACATTTTGTCGATAGTATGTCCAATCTGTTCTCGACACGTGGAAACATTGGATTATGTTTTTGGTGAGTGTTATGTAGCCTTTAGTCTTTGGGACTCAGCCGGTAAATGGCTTCAAATTTCATTCCTTTCCCCGAAATTAATTCTATACGTTTGATTTATATTTAAAACTAGGAAATTACATAAAAGCGGTAGGTAAACGGGCAACAGGCTATGCCACAACCCCCTTTTGAATTGAAAAACCGATCCTACTTAAAACAAAACTCTGGTTTTTCAGCGTCGAGAAATTATTGTGCACGACTCTCTGCACTCTCTTTAGGAAACCAACAGCTTCAGGGGCAAGGGACCCAACTGTATCAAAAGTAAAGGGAATGAAGGCTTAATGATTTTCAGCACAAGCTTGTTAATGCTTAGCAACTTTCCCTGATTCTGCCTTCAACACAATCTGGTCAGCCACGAAGCAGCTGCCTCTAAGCTCAACCAGAGGGGACTAGGCATAAGCATTTTGGTACCGGGTAACGGTACCGAATCAGTACCGTACCGGGTAAATTCAGTATCGGTACCCATTTCCCCCGTTTTTCGGTACCGGTACTTTCGGTACTGGTCCAGTTCCATGCTCATCCCTAGAGAGGACACTCCGGTAAGTTCCGCACACACGTGTTTCCCACCTACCCAACTGAACACGAGAACATCTGTTGGGCGAAGAGTGAACCTCCCTTCATGCGGGTCTATCAGGAAATTCACTAGAGCCTCTTTTTTGCGAAGATTCCTGCCCGCTTAAGCACATCGCAGAGTAGGGGTGAGCAAAAGGAAAAACCCGACCCTACCCGACCATTACCCGACCCGACCCGACCCGAGAACCGATCAAACATAAAATACAGAACCGATTCACTACCCTAAATATAGGGTCGGTTCCGGTCCATAGGTCCAAGTCGGGTTTCACCATGAAAAGAACCGAGAACCGACCCGACCCGACCCTATTTTATATGAAAAATTGGAACCGATCTAAATACCTAGGTACTTGGGTTCGGGTCGGGTTGGGTATATTTTCGGTTCGGTTCTCGGTTTTTTTCGATCCGGACCTAAACTTGCTCACCCCTATCGCACAGGACATTCCTGACTAAATCATGTATGTATTTAAAACCCGAGAACTCCTTGCAATGAACCGCATGCTTCCCAAATTTATCCAAGCAGACCGTACGATAAACTAGGCAAGGCTCATCAACTGGATATAAAGGGATCATTAAACCAGATGACTTGTTATTCTACCGCTGACATGTGTTGGCCTAGTTATTCAATGAGGATAACAATCAAATAATCTTGAGCATGAGAGCCCCATAAACACTCTAACATGCTTTCTGACGTGAAGATAGGTCAAACTTCTCTCCCAAACACTTCGAAACTAAATGAAATTACTGGGTGGCTTGATAAACCACTTGGTGGATAATCTGGAGGGATCTTTTTTTGGAATCTCAAGTGGACATCATGATTATTTATTTGATTCTATTGTTTATGTTTAATTTTTGTGGTTTTCTAATCGAAATAGCAAATGTAACGTGCCTTAAACTGAGTGGATAAAAAACACTTTGATATCGATGCAATTGTTGGTTTTTTTTTTTTTTTTTTTTTTTGCCTGGTTTAACTATTTGCTAAACGTGTAGTGTAGTTATATAAAAGTTTGCCTTAAAAAAAAAACGCATACAAAAATATGAGCTAACACGAAAAAAAGGTTAACACTAATGTATGAAACTAGATAACAATTTCAATGATTTAATGATTTGATTGCTTTTTTAAACCGTCATGTAGCATTTGAGGAATATTTGGCATTACCTTTTTTAAAGCTAGCATTTGAGAGGAAAATTGTTTGGTTTATGTGTTATTGTAAAAAAAAAGTGATTTTTGAAAAGAAAAAAGGATTGAAAAAGGTGTATAACGTGTAGTATTAAAAGCCTTAAAAATGTAGCTTTATACATGATATTGTAACTTACGTGCACATTCTAAATTTTTTATTTACAATTAAAAAGCAAGGTTAAGTCACTACTCTGTATTATAGGAAAGTATTTTGTAAAATGATATATAAATAAAATCATAAATATTTCATTTATCTAATGTGTTTCAGTGTTTGCATGTTTATCTTGAGGTTACAAAAAAAAAAAAATCCCTCTAGATAGAATGTAGTGGAGCGTGATCGTGAGAGGGAGCCTAGCCATGTCAGACCCATGACCAAGGCGGGTCTGTGCCGCTGGTTCGTAGGCTGTAGCGTTGTTGTGAGTGTGTGGACATAGTTGCCCTCAGGCTTGTGCGTGAAGAATACGAGCGTTGGGTTTGCCTTAAGTGACTCGATGATTTGGAAATCAAGCTCCATTCGTTCATTTATGTTAAAAATAAAGCTATGAATAATTTTTCTTGGTTTAATTGATGTTGTTCTTCATTATCAGTATGTAAAGACTTTGCTAGCGTCTTGCTACTTTATTTTTATTGTTATTGCTTAGGGTTGGGCAAAGTGCTCACCGCTCGCTCGAAAATTGCTCAAAAAATGTTCGCTAGACTGTAAACGAGTCGATTGGCTCAGTTCGGTTTATAAACGAGCCATGCACGGGCAAAGGTCCGCTCGGCTCTGTTCAGCTCGAAAACTTTAAATTCATATATATATATAGAGAGAGAGAGAGAGAGAAAGGGAGAGATTTAAATATAAAAGGCTCTTAACATGCGAAGGTATGCATCCACCAAATTGCGCCGCGTGGAATTCCATATTTTCAGAGGGAAAGGTAAATTAGTCAAATCAGATAAAGTGTAATAACATGCGTTTGTGAAAGCATAACATAACATGTTTTTCTGAAATGATAACATGCGTTTTTAAAACAACCTCTATCGTCTTCAACATCTGTTACACTATAAGTCATAAATTATTACTTTGTGGATCTTGTCAATTGCAATCATAAACAGATTATTTAGATCGTTCTTGTGAATCATTCGGTTAATCAATTAGAGATTATGCATCTAATCGATCAAAACAATTTAGTATGTGATTCGAATCTGAAGCAAATCAGCGAAATTTAGGGCTTATATATCGTTTCCAACTGTTAATCAATTCTTGAAGGTTGAATTGTAATCGACAATTATACCCTTCCCACTCGATTTTGTAATTGAATTCAAAGTTAATTACGTATTATGCCACCACGTTAAATTGAGCCATAGATTGGATCAGATGTGTGGTTCAGATGATCGCGTACGTTAAGAAACTATTGTACGATAATTGTTCTCTCTCTATATATAAATTTATATGTCTAAATATATAATTATTTTCACACTACCCTACTAAATAGTAGAATTGTAAGTGGATTTAGCCCAAATTAGTAATAGCCCAACACCAAATCTAAGTCACTAAACATTTTTTTTTGTTTCGACTTCACATCTTAAATGACTCAAATCAAACTGAGCCGCCCCGCTCAAATGTAAGACCCTAGTTACTATATAACGGTTTTACATGTAAATACCAACAATTAGATGTGTAGTTAAGACTACACATACTATAAAAAATACGGGTTTATTAAAACTTTTACAAATCATAAGTTATTCAACATAACGTGATCGGATTTGTCGTTTAAAATTTACGACGTGGCTATGTGCGGAAGCATGTATCTTTATCGTGTTCGGTTCTTCGTTGAGCTTGATCGTCTTCCGGCTTCCAAAATGTACCTACATTTCATAAACATGAAATGCTTTAGTCATACGGGGTTTAAAACGTGTCTAAACGAGTCCGGGAAACTAAACTGAATAAAATACATTAAATTGCAGGGTCTACCGTAAATTACGGTGGCTACCGTAATTTACGGTAGCCCCTGAATGTTGATTCTCCCCACCGTACAACAGGGGGTTTGTGGCATAAAGGACATTTAGGCTACCGTAAGTTACGGTAGCTACCGTAACTTACGGTGGCCTCTGCAGGTCATTTCCAAGTTTGCCGTTCTCTAAACGAAAACCTTCATAACTTTTAATCCGCTTGTCCGTTTGACCTACCGTTTCTTCCTACGTGATTGTAATTTGATCCTCCATCATATGGAGTTAAAATCCAACATCCGGATTAACAAAGTTTAAGACTTTTAAGTCTTCGGCTTATTACCTTTTTTACCAAATTTTGACCCGTTCGTGATTTTATCAAACAAACATGTTGTTTGATTCTAATTTCTCATCATTTCCATGTTGCTTATCATATTAGATTCAAATCAAGGGTTTATATACATTCTTAAACCCGTTTTTACTTAGATGTTTAATTGACCCGTTAAGGGCACTTAAGCACTTTTACGCATAATTCACACTCATTTATTTCTAGCATCTTATTTCCACATTATTTATCAATGATCTTCCACCACAACTATATTTGTGATGGGTTTAATGTGGCGATCTATATAATCCGAGTTTTACCCCTCGGATTATCATTTTACGACAAAGACTCGTATAGAGTCTTTTGACCAAGGATTTACATATTTCGCTTTTATACTTATTCTAAGTATTGACTTGATTGTAAAACTCGTTTTCAAGCGACTTCTAAGGGTTGTTTGCTTAATTTTGCTTACAAGGGCGTTTTGGTCATTTTTAACCCTTCTTTTACGACGAAGGGCTTGCTTAAGCCATGCACGCCCAAAATCTCATTTTTAACAAAATCTTGTTTTCAAGACACTCTGTCTATAATTTAAATCCTTCGGTTTACCTTTTAAGGTAACCGAATGTCCTTTTTACTTTGCCTAACTCTCATAGAACTTCAAGTTCTAAATGATGAGTTGATCTATAATACATACCTGGCTCGGATCAACTTATTAACCCGGTTTTAATACCTTGCTTTATAATCGCAAGTTAAGAGCGATGCGAGTATCCATTGGATATCTATTCCTGTAATCATATAACTTGACAAAAATCATTAGTCGATATTGTCAAAAGGTGATGTCTACACCTTTTGACCCGTTTGGCCGAATTGACCGTTTATCTATGCGAGATGATATATATTATCATCTCATCTACATGACTCGTTCCGTCTAACACCGTACGGTCATTTTACTTATAAACCATTTATTACCACTTTCGACTCTTTATGTCTTACGCGGAAAAGCATCTTTTGGAAACTAACGGTTATTGTCAACGTGTGACTAAATTACTGTTTTGCCCTTATTATTTGTTTTGGCTTACCTTAAAAGGTAACCATTAAAAGTTCATTTTTCCTTTCGTCTCAGCCCAGTGGCCACCACACCCTACATACACCGTGGGGACTCAGGTTCGACTCCGGTCGTCTGCATAATAAAAGTGCACCTGATGTCCACTCGGTTGGGGGACTCACCGCCAGGCGGCTATGTGGTGTGCTAGCCTGGGAAGGGAGAACCCTTCCGCGGTCAGGGGTACCGTGCAATTACCCTTTTTTTTTTTAATATGACCGAATTATCGATTTACTTCTTTTTAACCATTATTATGGTTTCTTTCATCTTTGATTATCTTGTTCCATACGACTACACGACGGATATGATAAGAGAATATTCCACAATTTAAGACTAGTGTAAGCTATACTTACCTTGCATCCGAATTATGCTTTTCCTCCATTCTTGATTTGTTTGACCCGCTTCCTTTCCCAAGCCTCCACCTAGCTCGTTAGGCGTCAAACTATTTTCAATCATTTACAAGGCGGTTAAATTAGTCATAAAAATCACGACTATTCCACCTCACTTATTTTCTATGCCGAAGCTACTATTCGACTTCATGATTAGTTAACTTAGCTTATCTAAAGTTAACTACTTTTTGATCACATGGGTTATAACATTAGGTCTAAATCAACATAATATTTAGAACCTTTATCACTTCATATTACGCGTAATTGCCATATCATTCAAATACACATTTTCACTCTAATTTCAACACTTTAGTTCTCATTTAGGCATTTTAACAAACACCTAATGTGCATAAATTTTACACATTTACAACTAGTTCATAACTAGTTATTTCTACTAAACATAAACATAATTTCAATTCCATTATGTCTAGCATGCATACTATTCTCAGATTCATCTCATAAGGATTAATAACACTCGTTGCATGATCAAGATTCCAATGTTTTTCATCATCCTACAAAACCCACTTAACACCTAAATGGGTGATTCTCAATTTCACATGCATGAATATCAATGCATCAAATTATTGATTAGGGTTCATTCCTAACCCTGAATTTATCATAATTTCATTCAAACATCAATCAATCAAGTTCAGATTTCGATTTCACAAGTTTATCAAGAATTTGAGATGAAACCAAATTGTGAATTTTGACATACCTTGTGATCCCTTCACTGAGGTGATCATTAATTTGTGCTTGAATTTCGATTTGGGTTTGATTTGCCCTTCCAATTTCTTGATTTTGTGCTTGTTAGGGTTTTTGAGCTCAAGAGTTCTTGGCTCCTGTGGATATCTCGACCAGAACACACACTTAAAGTGTGTGTTTTGGTGTTTAACTTTTGTTTTAATAAAACAAGTTTCCCACTTGGCAATATTAGTCCCTCATGTTTTATTTTGATCAAATGAAGCTATAACTCACCATTAGTCACTTAATCACATGCTACTAACTAGGTTAATATTCCTAGTTACTTTAACGGGTTCGGGAAGTTATAACCCGTTATGTTTTATGTCCCGTTAATTTGGGCTTTTTATATACTTTGTTTTCTCAAAGTATTTATTTTCCTTTTTAATTTATATTAGGTTTATTTATTTGAGTCCTAATATTTACCGGGTTAAATTTTACCACTAACGGTATTTTACCCGTTCATCACTATTAACGAGGTTTGATTACTAAACCCATTTTCGGGGTGTTACCTCATGTTTTCATGCTTCAGGGTTCAGTGCTTTACGCAATCACACTTCACTCTTTAACTGCAGTCGCACTGCTGACGATCATCACCATTCGATTGTAGTTGGTGTGTTTAATTGGTTGGGTTAACAGGTTATATATGTCAATCTAAATAGGGTATTTTGTTGATGAAGAAGCTAATAAGTGCTTGATTTTGTTGATGAAGAAGCCAATGATTACTTGGACTTTAAGATGTTTTTTAATGAAACAATTTTATATTTGTATTTTATGAACTTATATGTATTTTGAGTGAATGATAATCGAGCGAAAATGAGCAACATTTTGAGTGAACAGTTTTGAATGAAACAATGGTGACATTTAAATTTGAAGGCTTTGTATCAAAATTTTATTGAATATTAAAACCGTGGAAAAATAAGCAAAACTGAGCTACTTCGTTGTAAACCAAGCGAGTTCGAGCAAAATTATATGCTCGTTTCCTTAAATTCGAACAGATCCGAGCTGCTCGATTTTCCAGAATTGGTGGTGGACTGGGGTTACTCTCAGAGTACTCCGTTTGGTTCAGTGGATGCCCCGAAAGTGTTTGGGATTGATTTTGTTGGTCGTTAAAAAAAGATAAAGTATAGGTCATGATTGGATTATCTAAAGTGGCCTCAATGGTACAATTTTACTTTTTCCCTAATCAAGGTTGTGACTTAGACCAAACGTAATGGGGCGGTATTTGCCCGGAATCTCGCCCGATCACGCCGGCACCTCCGCTACCCGTGTGCGTGTTTGGCTCTTTTTTGGTCTGGGCATGTTATAAAAAACGCCGGGTGGGGGGAAGTTTGGCAAATGAGATTATTTATTTATTTATTTTATTTATTTTTTACTACAAAACATAATGTCCAATAATGTCCCATCCCCATTACATCAATTTTAGAAAATGCCTAATAATGTCCCATTGTTGACTGGGCTGCCACATGACGCAAAACGCCCAAGGGTGAATATTGCCCACTACACATGGTCTTATTTGTTTGGTGTCTATTTCTTTGCTGATAACATCTTGCTAGAGGTTTGTGAGCTCTGTTTATATATATATATATATATATAATATCTTAGCCTTAAAAAAAATAAAGTAGTCTTCTTTTACTGAATTGGCGTATTTATTGCGTCAAAAAATGGGACCATTTTTAGGTTTGTCAACGTTAACTAGGTTTATTTAAACGGCGCGTTGCGCCTGGTTTACTCGGGTTATTTTTTATCTTGCAACTGTATTATGCTTGTACACATTGGGTGGTTTCAAACGGTTTGAGCAATTTGACTTCTTACTTTCAAGCTATTCTATTTTTTTCACCCTTTTGACCCGTTTTGAAAGAAAAATAAAGATGACCTGAATCAACCCATTCATTAGTTAATGGGTCGAGATAACGTCTTATAGTCAAGATAAACTCAACTCAAATGATCAACCGCCTACTTTTTTTCAAAAAAATAAAAATAAAGCCATTAGTTAGAATGGAAGCAGACCTTGGAACACTCCATCGCTTTGCGTTTTTAGGCAAAATACGGTGATCTCTCACGCGTATGTGTCAGCACACACTCGCATCCACAACCTCATCTTGACCGCAAACTCGTTCTTTTAACCGTTCATCAAGTCCCACCAATAGCATTCTTTCATAAACAGTCAACTGCTGAATTGGAATTCCTGACCATAACGAAGCAACTTCTGCTATTTCACCAGCTCCCACTATTGTAGGCGTAAATGTAAAACAACAATTATTTATTATAAAAAAAATCCAAGATGAATTTGGTGTAATAATTAAGTATAAGCATAAAATAAGCATACTCTTGATCATCAGCTGTTGAAGTCAATGCAGTTTCATTGTCTGTCTCCTGTGGGGCAACAAGATTGCTGTGTTTGGTTGCTAAAACCTGAATTCGGATTACATCTACGAAAATCAATAATGATTAAATGTGAATGTGAATATTTGTAGGAAAAGGAAGGATAAATATACAGGTTTTATTTTACCATATGAAAATCAATATTGCTGGCTGTTGCAAGCGGTATGAAAATGATTATTCAACCAATAGATTCCAAAATAATCAAATGTGGAATATGTTTATCCAAACATTAAAAAATAACCAATAATTATTGAAATTCAAGTCACCATAATCGGATCATTAGCTACAAAAGGCACATTTGTACCTAAATAAAATAACAAAGAATTTTATCAAGGAAAACAAAAGGAAACCTGTAATTCACCCCTCCCAAGGGATGGCTTCCAAAGATTATCAATGTCAAGTCCAGATACCTGGTTACCTCTTCCAACAGTGCCCGACCCAAGTAGGGTATGAACTTCATTGATGAAAAGGGTCACATTGCCTGCAATGTCATATTACAAAATTATAAAAATTATATAATAATTGATTTAAGATACATTAGGCATTAGACATACACTTTTGGTAGCTATTGAATTGACTGGTTTCCTTTTAAGATCTTTTTTTTTACATTTTATACTTTCAATAGAACATGATCAGGCACTTAAAAATAACAAAATTTGTGCTTACCCGACTCTTTAACCTCCCTAATTAGGGAAGTTACACGTCCCTCTAATTCACCCCTCTTTTGCACCAGAAATTAATAAACCAATATCCAATGACATAACACGTTTCGTCTGAAGGCAAACAAATGAAGAAGTTAACATAAACCTAAATTCAAGAAACTGAATATATAATAAATTTATACAAAAAAAACACCACCCACCAAGAGAAATATAGGAACATTTGCATCTGAAATACGACTAACTAATCCTTTTGCAATTGCGGTTTTCCCAACCCCAGCTTGACCAAGAAGAATCGGATTATTTTTAGTTCTTCTGCAAAATAATTTGGACAATCCTTTCAACTTCCGAATCCCTCCCAATCACCAGATCAATAAGAAAGTTTTGAGACCGAAAAGTGGTTACCTTTTACCTACAAAATCCCCAATTCCCAATAACTGTTTATTGATGTTGATATAACATAATATAATAACATAAATAAGAAAGTTTTGAGACCGAAAAGCAGTTACCTTTTGCGTTTTCTTAGATGGATGTTTTACCAAAAGACGATTTCTTCAATGTTTGTCTAGATGCAGGAGGCTCTCTTCCATCTTTAGCAAGCTCTCCTTTTAATCTAGACATTAGAACTATGAACCAGAAAACACATTTACCATGAAAAAAATAAGTAACATAAATAAACATATATCATTAAAAACAATAATTAGACGTCTACCACATATATATTCACTGAAATTTCCTAATAATCTGGAACGTATATGGAAAAAAATGAATACCTCAATTGCTTTGCTAGGTGCAACACGAATGACACTGACCAAATTACCCCTAAAAACTCCAGTCCACCCTTCATTCTTCATAATATCTTGAAAAACCTGAGTTGTAGACTGCCCACAACTCCCTACCATCAAATGAGTCCTAATCGTCTTCAACGGTGCAACCGACGTCCTCGAAACTGCCCCCGCTATCGCACCGCTAATCAACCGACGTAACCCTGGATTACCAATTTTAATCTTCAACTTCAACCCACCATTTTTCTTCTTCTTCTTCAACGCCCCTACCAACTCCTCATCGGCCTCGATTTCCGGTACCCCAACCACCCGAAAATTTGACTCGGTTGTTGTACTCGAAACGAATTTCGACGATAACAAAGCTTATCGTGGTCGTTGGATTAAAGCTAGCCTCGTACGCCTCTATGTGTGTGTGTATAATTAGACGTCTACCACATATATATTCACTGAAATTTCCTAATAATCTGGAACGTATATGGAAAAAAATGAATACCTCAATTGCTTTGCTAGGCGCGCGTTGCGGCGGCGTCGAAAGTTAAAGTAACAACACCGTCACCCTCGCAGCCCTCGCAACCTCTCGTACCTTATTGTCGCCGCCGCCTGGTTCTGCGTCACCACTATCGTCGGAACCCTAGGGGTTCGACGGAAAACTCTTGGCCGACTCCCCTTTTCACTCAGTCTCTTCCTCGCTCTCCCTTTCTTCTCTGTAGAGTGCCAGTTCGCTTTCACCATCTCTTTCTCGTTCACTGACTAATGGCTATGTATGTGTCGTGTCTTTAGAATGCAGCATGAGACTTTTGTGGTAAAAGTGAAAATCATGTAATGTGGTCGCACGTCGCGACATACTCTCCAAATCCTTCTGCGTATCGCGGGACTGCACTAATTGACTTTTATTTTATTTTGATTCGACGCCCCGACTATCGACCGGCCTACTTTTTGCTCAAACTCATCTCGGCACTAACCATCCTCCTAACTACTTGCACATCTTAAACAATGACCGACTATAATGCGCACTTTATCAACTCTTTCTAACCTCATCACACACTTATGATCCGCAACATAATTGCTACTTAAATTCATCGTGTTAAACCAATACACTTTACGCCAATGCCCAACGTAATGCAACTAAATGGTTCTACTTCAATAACTTCTAACCAAGTCAACTTAACTTCCTTACCTCGTAAACCCGATTAACCCGAACACTACCCACTTGAAACAACCGTAGTGAAAAACATACCACACTTTGTCAATTAAACCACAAAACTCACCACTTCACTATTCATCTTATCATCGCGACATATTCACTTCAATTTCGTTACACATATGAGCCTCAAAGTATTCTACGAATCAACCTACTCACACTTATCCGTTCAAGCACTACATCTTCCTACCTTCTATATTCGACTAATCCAAATCTATCCTGATCATTCAAACATCTCCCACATTTTTTTAATCACAATTTCAGCCCAATATCAAATTAAATTCATGTTTTCAACTACTCTCCATTCAACATCAAACTTTCTCACAATTGCATCTGACTACCCCTGTTCAACAAAATAACATCACCCCAAATGTTAACATAGTTTGGACTAAACCCAACCTAAATCGATATGCCTGACCTATCTCTGTATTCACACAAAATCTCTTCACTAACCAACCTCAATAACCACTTAACCCCACCAAATAATTTCCACAATTTCAAGATATATAATGAATATTCATAAACATAAAGAAAAACAGAGCTTTCATACCTGGATTCCTTTCAAACTGAAAACAGAGGAATTATGAATTTTTAAAAGGTCTGGTCGTTGCTCGAAGGTCGACAATTGTGACGGTAGTGGTCGATGACCGTTCGCCGACCGTTAATGGCGTTCTCCGATGAGTAATCGGAGATGGTAGGTGTTCGTCGTTCGCCGGTGATGAATGGTGGTGGGTACAGCGGCGAGGGTGGCACCAGTGAGGTAACAGGTCGGCGGTGACTGGTGATGATGGGTGTCGGCTGTGATCGGAAAAGGTCGGGGGTGAAGAAGGTGGTGATTCTCGGTGGTCAATTGGTGGTCGGCCGATGGGTGGAAGATGGTTGCCGTGGTGGAGGAAATCGGAGGTCGTCGGCTGTTGTTCGGAGAAGAAGTCCTCTTTCATCGCTCTCTCTCTCTCTCTAGAGACTTCCCCTCCTCTCTGTATGTCTTTGTCAACTGTTTGAGGTGAGGTTAAGGTTTTGAACAAAGGAGAGGGGCGGTGGGTATTTGGATGTGTGGCACTGTCAAAAATGTTCATTGCGTTTGTTCTGGAGAAGAAGAGAACCGGAGGTGGGTAGGGTTCACTGTTCATAGGTTTGTCACGTGGCTCAGTAGAGAAGTGTTGAGGTTACTATTCACAAGCTTCTCTTTTTAATATATAATAATAATAATAATAATAATAATAATGTCTAGCCCTGAAAAGATTCATACTATATTCCAGCCTAAAACACAAACCGATACCGAAGTTCGCCGCACTTCATCAATGCACCACTAGACATATTTTATTTTAGAAAAAAATAATATAGCATGTGATTTTTTTCCTTAAAAATTTATATGTAAAGTCATTTAATTTTTTATTTTTTTATAATAACAACTAAAAGGCATTACTTAGACTAATTCTGATATTTACAATAACAGACTACAAGACATTACTTAGACTAGTTCTGATATGTCATGGGGAGCTTTAGAGCTTTGCATGATAATTTAAAAGGAAATATTTAATGCAAAATGAATTTTGTTAAAAGAAGCTAAGGTGCTCTTTTAAAAAAAAAGGTAAAATGTCTGCGGTTTGCGGACCAGTCTGCAGACATCTGTAGACATGAGCGTAGGATAGTAGGGGCGGGAGGGGGAGGCCGACCCCCTGAACTTTTCACTCAGTAGTGGAGAGTATGTAGTTTTCCTATAGAAATTTTTAGATATATACGTTTTTGACCCCCTGGTTTTATAGAAATATTTTGGTATATACGTTTTCGACACCTCGGTCGGAAATCTCAAGCTTCGCCACTGTCTGTAGATGAAGAGGTCGACCAAAGCTCTGAAGTCTGCAAGAAGAATACTATTTTTTTAACGTATATGTAGACTTCTAAAATAAACTGGTGATGGTGGTGGTCGTGGTCGTGGTGTTGTTCTCGTCTTCATCTACCCCAATATGTTCTAGAGTGTTATTAGGGTTTTAATATGCTCATGTAATAGTAATTCATTTGTATTGTATTTTGTATCATCTTTACATCATCATGATATAAAGAACATCTAGTTGTTCTTAGTTCTAAAACATTTGGGTTAATACAATAAGATTTGGGTAGTTCTTATGTCGAATGCACGACTGTTGACAAATTTAATTTTCAGGATCGTACGTAAGCTTTATTTTGAGCATTGTAAGAATCGTATACATATTTATACATATTGCTTTAATTATGAATTTATGATAGTGTACTCTAAACTTAATAACTTAGTATTTTAAATGTTGGTTATGACAGTTGACATGTGATTTATTATTTATTATTTGTTATATTTAATAGAGTTAGTTGCCAAAATCGTCTCTAAGGTTTAGGCAGGTTTGTCATTTTCGTCAAAAATGACACTTTTGTACCAAATTGCCCCAACGTTTGTAACTTTTTGCCATTTTCATCCAAACCACTAACTTAGTTTATTTTTTCTGTTAAGTTGAGGATATTTGGATGAAACTGACAAATATAAAACCACATGGACGATTTTGGCAATTTACTCAAACTCTTTTAAATTTCTTTTATTTAGTTAATTTTGTTACATATTTAATAAAAAAGAATATACATGCAATTTTTATATGAAAAAAATAATAGCTTTGTCACATAATTTTTATAAATTTTCATTCAACCACTAACTAAGTTAATTTTTTTATTATGGTGAAGGATGTTTATAAACTAAGACAGAAATTAATTTCTATTTTTTTTATAAATCAGTTTTATAAAAATAAAATCTACTTAAACCTCTAAATTTTATAAAACTAAAATGCTGGTGACCTTATTGAAAAATGTCAAATAAAAAAATCTTATCATATGTACCAAGTTTGTAATTTATCTTCTACTCTTTTAAATTTGCTCCTAAGGAAAAACAGAAGCCAGTGCCTCCCCCCCCCCCCTCCCTCAATCAAACAACGTATCGTTACCAAACCTTAAAATTACCCACCAAATTGTAATTATAATGCTATGAACCAAAAGTTTCTTTACTCAAGCCACTCAGAATAAGTATTAGTTAGTTACTCTAATAATCTTAATTAAATAAATATTTTATTTCTACCAACATATTTCCTAGGTACTCAACACATTTAAAAAATATGTAACGTTTTACAATTTTTTTCTATCTCTACAACTGATAAATACTAAAAGTTGTAATCGATTGTTATGTGTTGCACACCAATGACGTTTTCTCTTTATAAAACTGATTTATTTAAAGAAGCTGTAAATTAATTTCTGTCTTTATTTATAAAATTTAAAACATCATTCACCTTTACAGAAAAAATAAACTGAGTTAGTGATTTGGATGATAATTTATAAAAATTATGTGACAAAATTATTAATTTTTTTTTCTAAAAACTCCATGTATATTCTTTTTTATTATATATGTAACAAAAATAATTAAATAAAAGAAATTAAAAAGGGTTTGAGTAAATTGCCAAAATCGTCCATGTGGTTTTATATTTGCCAATTTCATCCAAATATCCTCAACTTAACAGAAAAAATAAACTAAGTTAGTGGTTTGGATGAAAATGGCAAAAAGTTACAAACGTTAGGGGGCAATTTGGTACAAAAGTGTCATTTTAGACGAAAATGACAAACGTGCTCAAACCTCAGGGACGATTTTGGCAATTAACTCTATTTAATATTTGTCTCTCCAAAATTTTCTTATTAATTTAAGTAAATAAATGCTAAACAACATGATTATTTTTAAATTTATTTATTTATATTTATATTTCAATGTTTATATCTTACATTTTTTACCTATAAAATTATAGAAATATATAAAATTTTCCAAACTTTACTTGCATGTAAACTTGCTCTTGAATATCTATTTTTTCGTGTAATTTTTAAACCACTATATTTTCACATGCACGTTTTTTTTACTAGTGAGTTACCTTTAAACCATACAGTATGGGCGTTAAAACATGACGTTTTTGCTAGTCCACGCCCACTTTTCCACCCCGTGCACCGCGTTGACGTGGCATGTGTTGATTTGACGTAGAGACGAGCCGTTTTAACGCCAACGGTTACTTTTTAAAAATTAAAATTATTTACTTTCTAAAATTCAAATTTTTTACTTCTATAAATACCACACACCACATCTTCACCCCACACCCAAACTTTTTATAAAACCCTACACTTCCATACCTAAAACCGACACAAGAAGAAGACATCGCACTTTGCGAGTCGTGGGTTGAAGCCTTAAGCCACTAGTAATGTTTATATATTAATGTTATTACTTTAATTTCTATTAATGTTTTTATAAAATTTGAATAGATTTTATAAATTTGAATCATAAAAAAAATAATCAAAAAGGTTGTGCCACATGTCGGAAAATGCCTTGCATCAACACCGCGTGCCACTCCTCCGGTTTAACCACCACACTATGTTATGAGATTCGATCCATGTAACGCATAATGCCCCGTCTTTAAGCCCCACCACACCGTGTGCTCTTAAAGTGAAACGTATGTAATATATGTAAAATTTATTTACATATATATTATAACTAAAAATAAAAATATAATTTTTTGTGATATTCTTATGTAGAACTTGTGATAGAAAATAAATGTTTCGATTTTTTTTTTTTTTTTTTGAACGGCAAATTAGGATCACTGACGGACCACTGGAGTATCATCGTGCCACCAGCAGAACCACCCGATCATATCCATCTCCACTAGGCAATAATGCCTATACACCAATTCAGGAGGAAACCCAATAGTTTCGATTTTTTTTTAATTTATTATTTGTTAATATTAGACAGGGAGAACTGGGGAAGGGGCCTGAGTCATGGAATCAAAGGAGTAACCATCAAAACCATAATTGAAATCACATGCAACCACGTGACGTACGATATGGTACAATAACAATACAATTACATTTTATTAAAATTATATTAATTTATAAAAAAAAAAGCTAGTGGAGTAGCTTACAGAACACAACCAAACAAGACCAATATGCAAATAAGACTTTAGATTTGGGTTTCTGCTTTTATTTTATTTAAAACCACCTAATTAATATTTTTTGAGATTCTAGTTGTCATCCTTTATTTTTGTAATATATTCAAAAGTGATCGACTGATAACATTACACAAATAATGAATTGTAGTTTCTAGTTTTTGTACTAAATAAAGTTAAAACCATAAAAATGACACATAGAAAAACTTAATTGGTTGATAGTAACACGCCTTTCTTGAGTTTAAGTGGGTGTAAGTTTAAATACCCGCTTTCATCTTCAAGTTTTTTTTTTTTTTTTTCACTTTTTAAATTGTGCTCGAGATAGTAAACATCCCACAAGCTTTAAGTTTTAAACACCGATCAAACAATTTTTTAAATTCTACATACATAAATTTCAAATTTTATCGAAGATTACTAATGAGATGAATGCAAAGAAGGTCATGGGGCGGAGGGTGTAATGTTGAAGTGGTTTTCCCAGATGATAAAATATAACACCTTTAGACCAGATGGGTTACGCCAAAAAAAACTATAATTGTTCATCATTAACAATATAAGAAAGACGTGTTACCTTCAAGTTATCCTCAAATAAACTAAGAATGTTGGGGGGTTATAAATGGTTAATGAATAATTGAAGATGATTTCAATTGGGTTCAGTTAATCATTAGGCCCAAATGCTTTTGTTCATGATATTGAGCAATTTTTAAACTAACCTTAAGTGGTTGTTAGTCGTTTTTTTTTAATGGCCAACGAATCCTCTAAATAGGCTACTGGTGAAATTCATCACATCGGGATACACTCGCCTCCGAACCGGAAAAACCCTCACCTAGGGCCGAAGCCCGTGAACACTCGCCCGAAGGCACGACAGTGCGGTGAGGTAAATGGGCTACTGACGAAATTCACCACATCGGGATACACTCGCCTCCGAACCGGGGAAAACCCTCACCTAGGGCCGAAGCCCGTGAACACTCGCCCGAAGGCACGACAGTGCGGTGAGGTAAAACCAGCTCAGTTCACTGATCGAACTAGCAATCTCCACCTATTCGCATAGTCTCCAATCATCATCAGGTGCCGCAGAAAATAATGGAGAGGGCATGAATCGAACTTGGGTCCCTTGGAACACCAAGTCTCTCCCTTACCACTCCACCACCACCTACTTTGGAGTCTTATATATTATGTCACTACTTTATAAAAAAATATTACTTTAGTGTAGTTTATTATTAAGTGTAAAAATCAAATACAAATGAGTTTTAACATACAAAATACCCTTAACGTAAAAATTAAAGGAGGGAATTTATTATTTTTTGAATTTTTTCCCTACTACTGAAAAATAATGTTTAATTGCAAAATGTAAAAAAAAAATCGTGATTTTACAGTAGTAGAGTAATTATTGTAAAATAATTACTCTACAAATTACATAATTACTCTACTAGTGTAAAATCACGAAATTACATAAAACTTTGTATCCCTCTGATATACCTTACCATCCTAATTACTTAAGAATTAAGTCTCACTGTCTCATTATCTGATGGGTAGAATAAGAAAACATAAATGTGGCATTGACAGTGAAAAATGTTTATCAAATCTGGGCCAAGGTTTTTATTAGGCTTAACTTGGGTTGTCTTGGGCTGAATCATCAAAGGGAACCAGGACTCTAGGAGACCAGGAGTGTTTTTAATAAATATACTAGTAAAGTTGTAATATAACCAGCACAAAGCAGTGGAAATTCGATTTTGGTTAGTACCGGTTTGGCTCATTATGATACCGGTACAATAAATGGTACGGTAACGATATTCTATATACTTTACAATACCAAAATTTGGATACAATTCTAACCGAAATAGAAAACCAAAACAATAAAAGTCGTATTTATACTGGAATGTCGAGAAAAAAAAATTAGACACCAAATTTGAGTAAAACTCCAACCAAAATAGAAAATAGAAATAAGAGCTGTATTTATACCGGAATGTCGAGAAAAAACAAAATTAAACACAAAATTTGAATATAACTCCAGGGGTAAGATCAAATAAAAAGTTTATTTTGCCTAAGTAGGATGAGAAGGAATCTTAACCATTCATTTTTCAAATCAATGGTTAAGATGGAAGTGTAAGAGAAAGGAGGAGTGCAAGGGTATCTTGGGAAAATCCTATTTATGGACTTTCTCTCTCCACATGCAAGGCACATGCATATTTCACCCCTATTTTTTAAACGTTCATAACTTTTTTATACGACATTATTTTTTCATAAAAATTTCACCTTAAAATCGAGCGTCATTTTATCTTTAATTTGAGTACCATATTGCTATATAAAATATGAAGACTAAAAAAACCCACTAAAATGTGTTGTATTTCTATGTTGTATAACATTTTTTTTTGTGCTGGATTTTTGTACTATATTTTTGTACTAAATTTTTTGTGCTGAATTTTTTTGTCTTAATTTTTTTTTCTCAATTTTTTGTTCTGGATTTTTTTGTACTACATTTTTTTGCTGAATTTTTTTGTGCTATATTTTTTGTACTATATTTTTTTGTGCTATATTTTTTTGTACTAGATTTTTTGTGCTATATTTTTTTGTACTAGATTTTTTGTGTTAGATTTTTTTGTACTAGATTTTTTTTTTGTATCTTGAAAAAACAAAAAGGGTGCCACATGTCATTTTTACTCCTATTTATAAGGACCAAAATGCCCTTGATTCCTACTTATTAGGAGTGCCACATGTCATCATCATAATCTTTCTTAGGTTACGTTGGCAAAATCCACTTTTTAGTGGATCCTTCCCCTATAACTCCAACCGAAAGAGAGGCCAAAAATATGGTTGTAATTGACACCGGAATGTCAAGAAGAAAAACTAAACACCAATTTCAAGTTTTTGTTTTTTTGAAAAAAAGTTAATTGTCGTAAGTTGTCAAATTAAATGAAAACTAAATAAGTTAAAAGTGTATATTATTTAAAATATAAAAGGTGAAATTAATTTAGAAAAATAATATTTATAAAAAGTTATTATTGATTGCATATCCAGGGAGATGATCAAATAAGAAGTTTAATTTTGCTAGGAGGATAGGAAGCAATAAGAGGATAACATATGGCAAAGATGAAAAAACATAAGGAGGGGCATTTTGGTCAAAACTCGCCATCTTAAAAAATACCCAGCATCTGCAATTCATTTATCTTCTCTGTATACTCAAATACACCATTTTCAAAACTATAAACTACCACATCACAACCAACACCACCACTTCCACCACCACCACCACCGCCTACGATCGCCACCATCTTGCCGGAAACTAGATCTGAAACCACCACCACCTTCAACCACCTGTTGGGTTTTTCAGATCTGACACCATCATTCCACCATCCACCGCCACCGCTCCACCGTCACCAGTTCCCCCACGGTGTATCAGAGTTCTTTTTCCGTCCACCGTCGTTAATCAGAGTTCTTTTGTAAGTTTTGTTATTTTTTATTTTCATTGCGTTTTAGTTATCAAACCTCAATTGCGTTTTTCACCTCATTATGTTTTAGTTAGAGTTCTTTTCATTTTTATTCTTCTGGATGTTAAAGCAGAGACATGACCATGCTAAAATAGAAGCATGATCATATTGGAACAAAGGCATGACCACGTTAAAACTCATTGCGTTTTAGAACCTGCAGTGCAAAGAGCATGATCATGCTTAGAGAGAGGCATGATCATGTTGGAAGTAAGGCATACCCATGTTAAAACTACATTGCTTTTTAGAACCTATGTTAAAACTCAATTGCTTTTTAGAACTTGCAGTGCAAAATATTGATTTTGGCTTCATTGCGTCTTACAACCTGGAGTGTAAAGAACATGATCATGCTAAAATAGAAGCATGGTCATGTTGGAACAAAAGTATGACCATGTTAAAACATAAACATGGCCCTGTTAAAACTTCATTGCTTTTTAGAACTTACAGTGCAAAATATTGATTTTTAGTTTTATTGCGTTTTACAAGCAAACATGATCATGCTAAAATAGAAGCATGGTCATGTTGGAATAAAAGCGTGACCATGTTAGAACATAAACATGGCCATGTTAAAACTCCATTGCTTTTTAGAACCTACAGTGCAAAATATTAATTTTGGTTTTCATTGCGTTTTACAACCTGAGGTGCAAAGAACATGATCATGCCAAAACAGAAGCATGGCCATGTTGGAACAAAAGCATGACCATGTTAAAACATAAACATGGCCATGTTAAAACTTCATTGCTTTTTAGAACCTACAGTGCAAAATATTGATTTTTGGCTTCATTGCGTTTTACAAGCAAAGAACATGATCATGCTAAAATAGAAGCATGGTCATGTTGGAACAAAAGCATGACCATCTTAAAACATAAACATGGCCATGTTAAAACTCCATTGCTTTTTAGAACCTACAGTGCAAAATATTGATTTTTGGTTTCATTGCGTTTTACAACCTGGGGTGCAAAGAACATGATCATGCCAAAATAGAAACATGGTCATGTTGGAACAAAAGCATGACCATGTTAAAAAATGAACATGGCCATGTTAAAACTTCATTACTTTTTAGAATCTGCAGTGCAAAATCTTAATTTTTGGTTTCATTGCGTTTTAGAACTAGAGTGTAAAAGAACATCAAAGAACATGATCATGTAAAAAGGGAAGCATGATCATGTTGGAACAAAGACATGATCATGTTAAAACATAAACATGTCCATGTTAAAACCCATTGCGTTTTAGAACTGGATGTTGGAACAGAGGCATGACCATGTTAAAACAAAGGCATGGCCATGTTAAAAGAGAAACAAGGCCATATGAAACCCATTGTGTTTTAGGTACGTTTTCTTCAGAATTTGAGTGGAGAGAACATGATCATGCTAAAACACAAACATGATCATGTTAGAATAGAGGCATGACCATGTTAAAACATAATCACGACCATATGAAACCCGATTGCATTTTAGAACATGGGTTATAGTGTGTTGTTCTATCCATTGCGTTTTACGCATCTGGGTTTTCGATTTTTTTTTTCAAAAGTAAGCAATAGTGTGCTCGTTTTAAAGATAAAAAAACGCTCGTTTTTATGGTGCAATTTTTATAAAAAAATATTGTCGTATGAAAAAGTTATTAATGTTTAAAAAATGGGGCGGTATTGGAGGAGAGAGAAACTATTATCCAGGATTGACTACAATGCCCTTATACAAACCCACGCGCCTCTTTTCTTCCCTTCAATTTCCCTCATTTAATCTTAGCCCTTGATTAAATCAATTGATGGTCAATATTACTTCCTACCCTTCCTAGCCAAATAAACTTCCTATTATATCCTAACCCTGCATATGCAAATTAATAATTGTAAAGTAACGAGTGTCCTTATTTAATTTTTTTAGTTTACTTCGCATTATCTTCATACTTTGTAGTTACAAGTTTCTTGTGAAAGTAGTTTTAATATAAACGGTGGGGATCAAATAGGAAATTTGTTTTGGATGAGAAGGATATGAAGCAATAATAGAGTGACACATGATAAAGATAAAAAAAATATAGAGGGGGGGGGGGGGACATTTTTGTTAAACACAAATCATTCTTATGAAACCCTTGGTAATAAAAACTCACTTCTAAAACAAAATCCAATACGTCTTTGTATTTCACGATTCGTTTCACCCCGCACCACCACCACCACTGCCCACCACTCCATCGCCCCCACAACCGTCACCCCACCCTCACCATCATTAATCAAAGTTCTTTTGTAAGTTGTGTTTTTTTTATTGCGTTTTAGGTTATCAAACCTCAATTGTGTTTTTCATCTCATTATGTTTTATTTGGAGTTCTTTTTATTTTTGTTCTTTTGGATGTTAAAATAGAGGCATGACCATGTTAAAATAGAAAAATGACCATGTGAAACCCATTGTGTTTTAGACATGGAGTGTACTTTTTTAGAGAACCTAGAGTGCAAAGAACATGATCATGCTAAAATAGAAGCATGATCATGTTGGAACAAAGTCATGACCATGTTAAAACATAAACACGACCATGTTAAAACCCATTGCGTTTAGAACATCCAGTGCATTTTAGAACCTGTGCAAAGAACACGATCATGCTAAAATAGAAGCATGATCATGTTTGGAACAAAGACATGACCATGTTAAAACCTATTGCGTTTTAGAACATGCAGAGCAAAATCTTAATTATAGGTTTTATTGCGTTTTAGAACCTGAGTGCTAGAACCCACTTCGAATCTAATTAAAAGATAAAATCGAAGACTTAAACATTTTCCTCGTTTAATAAAATAAACTATATTAACTAAGAAAGACTTATCCAAGAGTCCTATATTACTATTTTAGTCTACTAAACTAACTACAAATAAGGATGACCATAATAAAAATAAATGGTTGAGTAGGGGAAACATGTTCCTTGGACGATACTTGGTTTTTATCAAAAGCTATACTAGACGCGATGGGTTATCTGCCCATTGTGCGCATCTAGTTTAAATAAAAATCTTTTTTTTTTATATAAATTTAAAGCTAGATAATCATGTTCCTAAGTTATTAAGTTAACGCATTTAAGTGTGCTTAGTATTATTAAATTAATATATATAATTCACACAACATCAAGTCTTTTGGCGCCGTTGCCGGGGAATACGGTTTTCTTCCATAGAAAGACCCAAGTTATTATTTTGACCAAATTAATTTTCTACCCATTTTGTTTGTCCTTCTATTTTTATTTTCAGTTTTCATGTTTGCTCCTTAGTTATTTTGTAGAATTCTTCAAGGATGGCCACTACGAGAGTGTCATCAACATGACAAAGACGAAAACTGAAGGCTAACTTTTTCTTGTGGAAATCTATTTCTCCAAGCCCTTTTTATACACAAAAATTTATCTCTCACGTTGAAGTACGTTCATACCATGTGTATAAATTGGAAAGGTAAATTTCCTAAACCTAATAGAGTAGTATTAAAGGTAATTAATTTGAAATCAACTATAACCTTAACAAAATTAATCTAACCGAGTAAACCAAACCGATTAATTGAAAACCGATTGGTTATTAAAACTTAAAAGGGTAAATTACACTTTTTTGTCCTTTAACTTCAATAATTACAGTTACAATCCTTTATTTGTAAAACTCATTACACCATGGGTCCTTTAGCACTAATCCAATTAAAATTTTCAGTTAAGTCATATCACATATGTAAGACCCTTACTTAAAGTATACGATTTTCATATAGATTTCAATTATAATAGTGTATTTACGATTATACATACACTTGAAAATACGAGTTTGTTAAAACATTTTAAGAAATAAAACATTTCAACATCTTGTATATATTTGGCCGTTTATAACGTGACTACGAAACCTAACGCGGAAGCTTGAATTCTTGATCGTGTTCGGTTCTTCATTGAGCTTGATCGTCCTCTGGTACTATACTTTATACCTACAATTCATAAAAACATAAATTGTATTAGTCATACGTAGTTTAAAACGTGTTTAAATGAGTTCGCAAGACAAAACAAATTAAATAGTTAATTTTCACCAAAACTGGTCACCGTCGCGTGGCGCGACCCCCTCTGTTTTACAGAATATTGCAGCTGAATGCTGCATATTTTCAGCAAATCTTATTTTCGCCGAAACGAGCATAACTATTTCAATATATATCCGATTTACGTCCCGTTTCTTCCTACGTGATCGTAAATTGATTCTCCACCACATGGAGTTAAAATCCAACGTCCGTATTAACAACTTTCTAGGTTTTTAAGCCCTCGGCTTATTATCTTTTTACAAAGCTTTGAACCGTTCATGATTTTATCAAACAAACACGTTTGCTACATTCAAATGATCATGAACTTCATGTTATAACTGTTTACTATTATATTCGGTTCAAATCACAAGTTTTTATGCATTCTTAACCCATTTTTGCTTATATGCTTATTTTGACCCTTTCAGGGTATTTAAGCACTTTTAAGCATAAATCACGCTCATTCATTTCTAGCATCTTGTTTCCACATTACTTATCGAATGGTCTTCCACCACAACTATTATTGTGTTGGATTTAATGTGGTATACCATTTATTCCGAGTTCTATCCCTCGGTTTGTCTTTTTACGACAAAACGCATTTTAAGGCATTTGACTCACAAGGATCATGCCTTTCATTTTTATACTTATCCTAATGATTTACTTGATCGAAATGCTTATTTCTAAACCACCCGTAAGGGTCGTTTGCTTGATTTATCAATCAAGGGCATTTTGGTCAACTTTAGCCCTTCTTTTACGACGAAGGACTTTTAGCAACATATTTGACCAAAAATCACACATCTTTGCTACAATCTTAATTACACATACCTGGGTCGGATCAAAGTATAGATCCGTTTTAATACCTTGCTTTAATAATCGCCAATTAATAGCGACGTAAATATCCATTCGATATTTACTCCTGTAAGCATATAACTCGACAAATAATCATTAGTCGATATTGTCAAAGGGTGATATCTTCACCGTTTGACCCGTTTAGTCTAAGTGACCGTTTATCTTTGCGAGATGATATTTATTACCATCTCATCCACATGACTCGCTCCGGTTTACACCGTACGTTCATATTACTTATAATTTATTTCTTAATTCCTTTTTTACCCATCGTGGCTTATGCCATAAGGTGTCTTTCAAAAACCAACGGTTATCGTCAACGCGTGACCGAATTACCGTTTTACCCTTATTATTGTTTTGGTTTACCCTATAAGGAAACCTGTTAGTGCATGTATGTCTATCGCCTTCGTCAATCCGAGCCGTAGCGAGAAACAGAAGATAACAAGCTTATATTGTAATAACTAGTCAAAAGGCAAGGTGGCAATCTTGTAATTAATGAGAAATCTCATTAAAAGCCTTGACCTATAAATAGGGATATTATGTCATAGTTTAGGAACTTTTGCCATTTTTAGAACATTTGGAGAGGTCTAGATCTAGGGAGAGATTCTAGAGAGAGAAAGTGATTCAAGGTGCTTGTACTTGTCATATTTCTAATAGAGTCACGTTTATATTACGTCTTGTGTGTTAGGTCACGTTCGTGTACGGATTCCGCACGTCACACGTTCGTTTCGCAATCATTTCGGAGTCAAAACCGGTCCTACAAAACCATTGAAAACTCATAGTATATTCGTCATTATATGATCGAATAACTATATTATCCCCATGTTTAACCATTTAACATGGTTTCTTATTATTCTCATTTATTTCGTTCAGTACGACTACACATCGGAACATCATAGTTCAAATGTTTATTCATCTTATTCGTAATCAATACAATAAGAAATATTCTATAATTTAACAAGAGTATACGCTTTACTTACCTTGCATCCAAATTATGTTTTTCCTTCCTACTCGATTCGTTTGACCAGCTTCCTTCCCAAGCTTTCACTAGCTTGTCAAGCGTCAAACTATCATCATAATTCGTAAGATGGTTAGCTTAGTCATTATCAATCACGACTATTCCATCTTACGGGTTTTATGTCGAATTTATCATTCGATCGTATCAAGGGTTTTAAAGTCAAACTGCCTATTGACGTAAGAATTACATGATGTAGCTTAACTACTCGTTTTAATACTTTGTCAATATCCGGTAAGCATCATTCTTATACTTCTGGTTTAACCACTTTATTAACCAAGTTCTTGGAATCATAAGTCATCGAATTAACACCACATCAATTATTTTTAACACATGATATAACAACTCTCCCAAAACCATTAAAATACCCCTAGACGTCTTAATATGTACCCCGTACATGAAAAATAACCCTAAAATACATTTATATTAATAAAAATCAATTAAAAGAAAAAATACAGGTCGCTCGCGGGGCGCGACCCAGTTAAGCAAGGGAGTCGCGGGCCGCGACAAGGTGACACCAGGCTGCACCAGTTGCGCCACGTGTTCGGTGAATCACCCAAGCTAGACCAATGACTGGCCAAGCCTATACGCGACACGCGTCGTCTCGCGGGCCGCGAAGGCCTTAACCAAATCTCTCGCTGGGCGCGAGAGAATGTTCGACCAGTCTATAAATGGAGGGCTCAGGTTCATTTCTAAATCGTTCATTTCTCTGATATATCTCTCAATTTCTTAATAGCTAAAACTCTCGGGAATAATACCTCTAAAAAGCGAAGCTCTGCCTCGTTGTAAGTATTATAACCCCTGGTTACGTATTAGTTACTCTGACCGATTGATCTAGAGCTCCGTAACGCATATCGAGGCTCTGCCTGACTCAGTCGTTGGAGTTCTGTCTCGGGGATATAGCTAATGTAAATTGGGTTATCTTACCAACACGTGTGCATTGTTTAATTTTAATAGATTATAACCAGGAAGTCTCCAGAAAGCAGTAGTATTATCTAAAACAGCAATGTGAGTACATCTATTTTTGTAAACCTTTTTATACAAACCTCAATTGTTTTAAATTATAATAACAGTGATTGAGTCTATGTATTCTACAATTACTGTCGGTATGTTGGGATTTTGTATACATTACTTGTTACTAATACCGTGAATAGTAACATGACCACAAGTCAGGATTGACAGTACCGTGGGTGGTAATTTGGTAGATATAAACATTGTAATCGCTCTCAACACTATAAATGATAAAAGCTTGTTTTGATTAAATGGGGTTGCACTCGCCAGTACTTCTTGCTGATAAAATATTTTTAAAACGCGTTTCAGGTACAAAATGTGAAAGCCAATAGAAGCCAGCTGGAGAGCACTGAAGGCTTGGAAAAGTGGCTATAAAAGTTACATAAACAAGAAAGAAGTTTTATTTCAATAAATTAGGATTTATCCCTATAAACATATTATAATGGAAACTTGGGTTTTTCCCAGGTATTTATCATTTATAAAAATGAGGTGTTTTACTCTGATAAACTATTTCCTAACTACGGTCCAGATGTAATTTCCGCTGCTAAATAATAAACACCGATACCACTAATCTGTATCTCGCG
>JARYGA010042963.1:0-23417 GCA_030545235.1 Helianthus tuberosus
AAAACTAACTGGGTTTGACCTAAAGGACAAAACATGTATGATTTGAAAACATAAAGAACAAAACTCGTCAATTTTAAACATAAAGAACATCGCCTGAAAATGGGTATAAAGATAAAAGACAATCCTTGAAAATCACTCCTATATTTATTATTTCTCGATGTTCTCGCATAAATTTTGTTGAAACTAGGGTCCTGTAAAAAGTAAAGTATTTTTTTTTATCTTAGGTTATATGGAGTGTTGATGTCGTACCGGTATCGTGACAGCCAAACAATGCAAGTACATGTAAAACACGACTTTCTTTTTAAGGTTACACAACTTTATTTTTGGGGTTATATATCAGACAACTTTTGTATAAAAAAATTGTTGTAACCAAACATTTTATCATATAAATTGTGTTCAAAATAGTGTATATTTTGTGTCGTAAACTATACTGATTGCCGATACGGTACTGGTAACGAAACCAACTAGTTTGTTACCAGGAGAACATCGGTAGCAGTATCGGTGTTATTAAAACCAGTATCGATATTCGTTTTTATTGTTTTCGATCAATGTAGAACGCATATTGATATTATTATAGGCATATCACGACTTTATATTTTTTTCGTTTTCCCATTTGGTTGTTATAGAAGTGTTGGTACCATAAGGAACCAAACGGATACCATATTTAGTTCATGTTGCATAGCGCGGGTAATCCACTAGTTACATTTTAATTATAAATTTTATGTCAATTTCTATTTTAAGTTATAATCATAGCATAAAATACACAACCAATTTAAATCTGAAGAAATATAAACACAATTTTAATAAACTAAAATATTGAAACTACTACAAAGATAACTTGCTGACATCAGCAAGTAATAGTTGAGCTCTTCAAATGGGCAAAAAGGGCGGTAGGCTCAACAGTGCCAGGCAGTTGCCTAGCACTCCCCTATTGGCCCAACAAAATTACGATTTTGTCCTGATTTAAATTTACGTTTTTGCCATCAGTTCAAATTTATGTTCTCGCCCCCACTTAAAACTAAATTTGCGCTTTTACTCCCAGCTAAATATTTCGATTTTGCCCCCGGTTAAAAATTACGATTTTGACCCGTTTCAATTTACAGTTTTGCCATTAGTTTTTTCCCCTTAAAATTACGATTTTGCCATCAGGTCAAAGTTATGTTTTTCCCCACGCTTAAAAATAAATTTACGCTTTTGCTCCCGGTTAAAAATTCTAATTTTGCCCTCGGCTCAAATTTACGATTTTGCCCCTTATAAATTTATACTTTCGCCATTAGTTTTTTTTCTCACAGCCAGGTTACGATTTTGCCCTCAACTAAAATTAACATTTTGCCCATCGTTTTTGTTTGATTTCCTGGTGACATTACAAGTTTACCCCCAGTGCAAAATCACAGTCGTACCGGCAACTTCCTGGCACTCGCCCGTTGGTCCATTTAGTTTACGATTTATCCCTGAATTAAAATTATGATTTGGCCCTCAGTTAAAAATTACGTTTTTCCCATCGTTTTAGTTTTTTTACCAAAACTATAAAGGTTTTTTGTTTTAATTGGTTTACTCGATTTAATTTTTTTTCGTGTCAAGGAGTTGCCTAACACTGGCTCATTTGTCCTGAAAAATTACAGTTTTGCCCTGAGCCCAAAATTACGGTTTTATCATCGTTTTTGTTTTTTTTTTTCCCTAGCAAAATTATAGTGGTCTTTTTTTAATTGGTTAAAAATTATTCGGCCATCGCCCGCAACGCGGGCGGGACATCTACTAGTTATATACATGGATTAAACGAGTCAATCGTCAACTCGCTGGGTTAGACACGAACCCAACCCGTTTAGCTAAACGGCTTTGACAATTCTGCCTGAAATTGAGGAGCCCATTTAAACTAAGCCAAGCCTGCAAATGTTGTGTTAGATTGGTGTTAGACTTTTCGAATCGTGTCATAAATTCACGATCCGGTTCTATGAGAGTGCTTGAAGCATCATTTCCTTTTTAATAAAACTAGTTTTATCATCCCGCCGCGTTGCGGCTAACTTCTTTTATTATTTAGTCTGTGTTTACTTGTGTTTTGAAATCTCTACGAGCGCGTTGCGCACGGAACCATTGACAAAAATAAAAATAAAAGGTAGAAAAAAACACCAAAAGATAACCGAAAGAAAATCAACCAAAAAAGTTGTATGGTAATGATGTTGTTCGTATGAAACTTGTAGTCAGAGAGGAGAAAATGGTATTGAGTACCAGTACCGAATTTCCCGAACCCAAATATCTTAAGTACCAATTCAGTACTGACTTTTGGCGTTCCTGATACCAGCTCGCTACCGGTTTTTACCTTCATATACCTGTACCATAACCGGTATTTTCGGTACCAGTGCCAATTCAGTATTGGTTGGCACCGAGCTCATCCTTACCCTTGAAACCAAAAAAAATCATTAAAAGTTGAAGAAAATCAACAAAAAAAGGTGTATGATGCCGTTGTTGTTCGTACGGTCCCCGTGATCAGTTATGAGCAAATGGTACCGGGTAGCAGTACCGAATTTCCCAAACTAAAATATTTTCAATATCAATTCGGTACCGACTTTCGACGTTTTCTGTACCAGGCTGGTGACAGTTTTTACCTTCATGTACCGATACCGAACCGGAGAGTACCGGTATTTTCGATACCAGTACCGGTTGACACTAAGCTTATCCCGACCCGTGATACAAATTTAAAAATTATTATAATATAAAATGCACTAATGAAACCAAACCGGAGCGTACCAGTATCTTCGATACCAGTGCCGGTTGACACCAGACTTATCCAACTTGAAAAAGTAAAGAAAAAAATGTAAGTATTCCCGACCCATGATACAAATTTAAAAATTATTATAATATAAAACACACTAATGATACCAAACCGGAGCGTACCACTATCTTCGATACCAGTGCCGGTTGACACCAGACTTATCCAACTTAAAAAAGTAAAGAAAAAATGTAAATATTATTAAAATATAAAAAGTACTATTCATAAGGTTGTATTATTAATATATAGGATAATTGGCGCTGTTAAAAAAAGAATGGTTCTGTATTGTTTATATCGCCCATGTTCATTGAATTTATTATACATTAATTAACATGCGTCAGAATTTAATAGGTGTTATGAATGCAGACATTCAGGCCCATAGGCCAAGCCTGACCTAATGTTAATGGGCTTTAAGGTTGTTGTATTGATCTATATATATATAATATATGTACATGAAATAGAGATGAATGAAATCTTTTTCTTGTGATTGCTCTCTTGTTTATATCACGTTATCAGCACGATTTGCTCTATTCATTGTAGATTCGATCGATCTTCAACCTTTTCTTTGCATCATTCACAGAAGAAGAAAAATTGGCAGTTGTTTCACTCCGCTAACCACATTATCAGATTCATCCGCACTTGTATTGCGTTTCAAAAACTGATCTGTTCATCACATCCTGACGTGTGAAGATACCCGATCGACATGTTTGACCACCAGAAGTTAGTCATCCTTTGAAAAGCTTGCTATAAATCTTCTCGACATGCTCCTGATGCAGCAATACCGAGAATGTGATTTCACAAAACGCTCGGATGTAAATGTTATAATTTGTTGATGTCACCAGAGGAGCAAAGGATTATCGGCCGCAGTATAGCCCTTACATGTGGATGATCATGAAGAAAAAAAAACTTACATCTATGGCCCAAACGAACATAATATGAGTCGCTTACTAAGAGGCAATTGCGAGAAGGGGAAATACAAACATTCATTTCGCTTCAAATGTGTATTGACCAACCAGTGATACACAAAGACCTTATCATACTCACGTGAATGCATGTATCATACATATGCAAATCTAGAAGCTCCAGTAGAGCGATCACAAATTGAGGTGGCAAATGTCTGATACACATCACAACTAACACTGTTCTTTGACAACCCAATTGTAGGGACCATTGTTGGGCACAATGTGAAATATAGTGAGAGGTATACGTAGTCGAGACGGAATTCGTCAATTGATTATATCAATTCAAAACCAACTGCTTACCACAAATACTCGCCATTACAACTGGTCTCCTGAAGAGAACCAAGTTTCCATTTTTTTTATATATTTTGTTGTGCAGCCTATGTACCAATAGCACCACCATAACATATAAAATGGGATATGTACATCGTATTCCCAGTCTTAGGGGGAGACAAGAAAATGAAAGACTGGTAACATAAAAAAAATGCATCATATTATATATCGACCCCTGAAGTGGTCAATGCAAATCTGAAGTCCAAAAGAAAGAGCGTGTATTTGCAAATAATAACAAATGAAATACAAGATGCATTCATTAACACAAATAAGGTGACAAAGTCACATATACCAGCTTAAACTTATCTGCTCAAATGGAAGTACTCACAAAATGATTATCATATTAATAAATTGTGAGAGATAAATCGGTTCTAAAAAGATAAAACCCACAAACACAAAAAGAGCAGCGTAACGCAGTTGGTGTAACCCCAAAAGAGGTGACACATAAAACACCATAAGTGGTTGCATACAAAACCCCAGAAGTGGTTGCATACTAAACCTTAAAGAAGGTTGTTGTTAAAACCCCAAAAGAGGCTAATGGGGTTCTAAAAGAAACTCTAGTACCAAACAAATATGAGATCGCGATGAATTGTGTACAAAATAAGTACAATATGGAACCGTAATGAAACACGTGTAAAATGATATATTTGATTATGCTATAGCAATAGATGTAATCGATGAGAAAAGATTACGTATATAGAAAGTGTGCAAGAGTGTACGCACACAAATAGCCAAAATGGCTACATGGCTTAAGGTTGAACTAAATTTGCTCGACAAACTAAACGTTTTCGAACCAGCAGTTCGAACACCCATAGACGTCAAACCAGTAGGTTATAAATGGGTGTCTTTAAATAAAAGGAAACATAAATAATGAGTTTTTGCGATGTAAGGCACGCATTTTAACATAAAGATTTTTCCCAAATCCCAGCAGTTGATTACGAGGAAACGTATACCCCTGTAGTGGATGCGATAATCTTTAGATGTTTAAGCGGCCTCGCAATCTCAGAATGACTTCAGATAAAACAACTTATGGATGTCATCACCGTATACATGTATGAGACAATTGCAAATGACATCTGTATGAAAACCCCTGAAGGATTAAAAATGCTCAAAGCATTATGAAACAATAACCCCATATGTGTTATATATATGAATCTTAAAGGAAACTACTCGTATGTGGTACAGTCGACTATACTCTGAAAAGAGAGGTATAATTTTGATAAAATGAGCTACATCTATTTAACAAGATTTCACTCTTACAGTGATAATGTAAACATCATCGAGAGGGAACTCTCAAACTAAAGAGGAAAATTTTGAATGACCTTTACAGAAAGTGTAGTTATTCTCGACCTGTAGTTCGAGTATATATGTACTATTTTTTGCTCATCAATCTGACTAAATCTAGAAGATGTTATATAGAAAAAGCTCATTCGTTGAATACATGAACGATTGTCTGATCGCTTGACATAGAAAAAAAATATTCTTATCAACCCCAAGAAAAGGATGTTGAACTACTTAGTCAAGAAGTACCATACTTAATTGCGATCAGAGCATTGACGTATCTTGCAAACAAGACAACATCTGATATTACGTTCTTGCTAGATGTATTGGTAAGATTACAATTCTAATCTCAAATGTTGCACTCTTTTTCCCTTCACTAAGTTTTTCCCATTGGGTTTTCTTGGTAAGGTTTTTAACGAGACAACATAACTGATCCAGTAGTATCAGTTTATCTTATAGGTCCCGAAGTACTAATTTAACATCATCATAAATCATGTTGTTAATTATGTATAATGCGTAGTGCACTCTTTTCCCTTAGCTACGGTTTTGTCCCATTGGGTTTTTCCTAGCATGGTTTTTAACGAGGCAGAATTATAAAGTGCATTAAATAATTATTTGACATATTTACAAACTCGAGACACGGGATAGTTCCACAAGAACAATATGGTGTCCTGGGTTATGATTGATATATATTAGACTCGCATAGAGTTCGATCTCAATCCCGATACAAGTTATGAAGGTCGAAGATTTCAACATATTTAAGAAGTATGTAGATTAGAGTTGATCAAGAGAAGCTCAAGCCATACTGTATGAAGACAATGTAGACAACAACACTCAAATCAAAGAAGACTACGCCAAATATCAAGTCAAACAATTGTCACAGAAGATTGGATTCAAAATCATTAAGATATACAAATAAAATTGAGGGGGAGTAAGGTACCCATAATATACACAGTGTATGTACTCTTTTTCCTTGACTAAGTTTTGTCCCACTGGGTTTTCTTAGTAAGGTTTTAATGAGGCAACATAACTGGTCCTGCAGTATCAGTTAACATCGGTCCTGAAGAATCGTGTAAACATTATCTAGTAGTATAATGTTAACAGTGTATGTGTATTTCTAAATGTCTGAGGGGGAGTGTTATGAATGCAGACATTCAGGCCCATAGGCCAAGCCTGACCTAATGTTAATGGGCTTTAGGGTTGTTGTATTGATCTATATATATATATATAATATATGTACATGAAATAGAGATGAATGAAATCTTTTTCTTGTGATTGCTCTCTTGTTTATATCATAAGGAGATTGTTTTGGTTGGAAGATTAGGAATCAATCATATCCATTAGATTTAAATTAAATGGCTAAAATTTGATGAGTGGAAATTGAAGAAAGAAACGAGGCACGTTTGTTTGTTTAGGGGTATCTTAATCCATCTTATCCATTAGATTTAAAATAAATGACTAAGGTTAGATGGGTGGAAATTGAAGAAAGAAATGAGGAACGTGTATCCATCCTATCCATTAGATTTAAAATAAATGACTAAGGTTAGTTGGGTGGAAATTGAAGAAAGAAATGAGGCACGTGTGTTTGTTTATGGGTATCTTAATCCATCCTATCCATTAGATTTAAAATAAATGACTAAGGTTAGATGGGTGGAAATTGAACAAAGAAATGAGGCACGTGTGTTTGTTTAGTGGTATCTTAATCCATCCTATTCATTAGATTTAAAATAAATTGCTAAGATTAGATGGGTGGAAATTGAATAAAAAAATGAGGCACGTGTGTTTGTTTAGGGGTATCTTAATCCATTCATGACAATAGTTTCTCTCTCCTCCAGTCCCCCCCCCCCCCCCATTTTTAAACTTCATAACTCTTTTATACGACATTATTTTTTTAAATAAAAAATACCTCATAAAAACAAGCGTTTCTATCTTTAAAACGAGTATGCTATTGCTGTACTTTTGAAAAAAATCGAAAACCCAGATGCGTAAAACACAATGGACAAAAAATACAGAGAAATGTCTGTTTTTCTAAAACACAATACAAAAAACACAAAAAAATGTGTGTTTTTTTTTCTAAAACGCAATGGACTAAAAACATAAAAAAATGTGTTTTTTTTTTTTTTCAAAAACGTAATAGACTAAAAACACAAAAAAAATTGTGTTGTTTTTCAAACGGAATGAACTAAAAAATGTGCTTTTTTTTTTTGTAAAACACAATAGCTTAATTTGAAAACCCAGATCGTAAACGCAATACGAAAACCCAAATCATAAAACACAATTCAAAATATTTCTTACACAGATCGAAACCGATTATTTAGTATTTCTTTAACGATTGACGAAATTTGAATGCTAGAAACACTTGTAAACGGTCGAGTTGAGTGATTTACTTCAAAATAAAAAAAAGAGAAATTCTATGAAATTAAACTTTCCTCAAAAAAGTTGAATAAGACGTTGATTGAGTGTTTAAATCATTGATTGATGAAAAAAAATCGCACTATGAGGTACTGATTATAGAGATAGAAATTGAAAAAAATGTTGAAAATGATGGGTTTTGAAAATGCAGGAAAAGAGAAAAGGAGAAGATGAGATTAGATTGACTAAAATATTATTCTCCTTTATTTTTCAATTTTATCACATATCACAACCCTATTCCTTGTTACGCGCAGGAAAAGAGAAAAGGAGAAGATGAGATTAGATTGACTAAAATATTATTCTCCTTTATTTTTCAATTTTATCACATATCACAACCCTATTCCTTGTTACCCAAATTATACTTCGTATTTGATCTCTCCTTGATTAACATAAAGCAAAACGTTCTTTCTACAAACTTCTATTTCATACATAAGTAATAGCAAAAGTTGTGGAGCAAATGGTGAGTCAGATATTTCCCCACTTCCCCCCTCCCGGTCACCACATTTTTAAATTTGATACCCATAACTATCCTTAATTTCCTCCAGCAAAAATTGAAGGAAGTGATGGATGCACAAATAAAACTTGCATATTAATTGACAGTTTAAAGCAATTTGATATTGAAGGAAGTGATTGATGGATAAATAAAACTTGCATATTATAAATTGACAATTTAGGGGATACGGAGTGGGGCGGCAAAGGGGTTTGCCGCTCGGGAACACCGCCGCCTACCCCCCTTTGCCACTCGGTGTAAATGTCGATCGGGGACCAAATGCCGCTCGGGAAAGATGATTTCAAATGGCTATATAGCCGTTGACATTAATAAAAAAAAATTCAATTTTTAACTTTATAAATTAAGCAAATTCATTTCCATTTTCACCAAACAAACTCAATCTCCATATTCACTACAATTCACACTCAATCTTTCAAATCTTTTCAAAAAAATGGAAGGCTCAAACAAAGGTGAAGGCAAGAAAAAATATGGATGGCCTTGTAATTTTTAGTTTTTTTAAACTTATAGATTTTAATGTAATGTTTTTTTTATTTATAAAAAGTTTGATGTTTTATCCATTTTATCTTAAATTAAAAAGAAATAAAAATACAAAAAAAAGTTTACCACTTCAGCAAGTGTCCAACCATTGCCAACACTTTTCAGCATAGTTTAAACACTTTTCACTGATTGACGTGACACACTCTGATTGGTTGATTTTTAAGTTTACCACTCTCAAGTGATTAACCACTTCTTATACCCTTATAGCAATTTGATAGCATGATTTTTTCGTGTGGGATCCATTTATAAGGCCCAACGGGGTGGTCGCGGTAAGGGTAATTGGCATACCCTTTGCCGATTCGGTTGTCCACCGCCACAAAGAAGATGATTATCAGCAAACTTCATTTCGGGAAGATGCAGAGGACAATTCAGCAGGATGTTGCCGATGGGGAAGAAGAGAGAGGAAATGAATTCGGTGGGCCCATACTTGGTCAACCAATCACATATGTTTTTTTTTTTTAAATTAGTTTGCCTAATCTCCAATAGGCATGTACCTCTTGTGTTTTTTGGGTAATAAGCAGAAGTTATAGGTAAATTACAGGGCACAATTCAATTGGATGGGGGATTAGGCATGCACCCCCTCACCCTAAGACAAATCTAACTTAGGGGCTGTTTGGTAGCCTCTTAATCCATTCAGAGGCTGTCTCTTAATGAAATCATTTGTGGCCCTTATGTCTGAATGAATAAGAGGTAACCTTATGTCAGACTGGATAAGAGGTAACATCTGAATGGTAAACCATCACATGTCATATTCTTCTACATTATCTTTGTTAAACTCTTAAATGATTTCATTAAGATGTAGCCTCTTAATGTCATTCAGATACTACCAAACAGCCCCTTAATCATTAAAGTTATACCACCCCTAAAAGTGGCTGTTACATTGTTGTAAGTTTTTATGTTAAATCACGATAATGCACACCCAGCGTCTGGTAATTTGCTTTAGTAAATATCAAAACACTCCTTTGACGTGACCGTAAATATGGCGAGTTTTTATATAATTATATAGATCGATATCACTCCTACCATCACATGTCCATTGCAATCATTATACATTAAGGATTAGGATCAAATACAAAGTCTCCTAATTGTAAGAAGGGTACAAATACTCCTAAAAAACCCATTACACAAAGGAGATTGGAAGACCTACAGGGGGCGTGAGACTCCTTGGGGGGGTTGTGAGTCGGGACCCCAGTTTCATTAGTGCTTTGGCTGCGCGGCGAGCTTCCCGGGCAGTGGACCTTATGAGTAGCCTTTCGCAACTCCGAGACCCGCAAAGTGAGCTTCTCCTGCTGCGCTCTTGCATGGGTGTCGCCAAGCTCCTTTTTGGTCTGCGAACTTGTCAACCTGTGTTTGTAAAGGAGGCGGTATCCGTATTCGATAAAGGGCTACGGGGGGCTATAGAGGACATTGTGGTGTGTGGGGGTCCGTTTTTTGGGGATTTTCAGTGCCGGGTTGCTTCTCTACCCTGTAAGATGGGGGGGCTGGGGCTTTTATCGGCCATGGATGTATCCATTTACGGTTTTGTTGCCTCGCGAGCTCAATCATGGGGCTGCAGGATCACATCCTGCGCGAGAGTGGAGTTATTGGAATGGATGGGGATTATGACATGGCTCTGGGGGAGTTGCATAGACACCTCCCGGATTTGGATATTGGCGGTTTCGCTAACAGGGACACCGCCCCACCGAAGACCCAGAAGACTTTGGCGAGTGCTCTGTTTTGTCGTATCGCCCAGAATATTGGGTCAGATTTCTGTACGACCCCCCGTCAGAACGCCATCCTAGAATGCTTGCGGGGCCCCCACGCCCAAGATTTTCTATCGGTCATCCCCATCGAGGGTTTAGGCCAAAAAATGTCAGCTGTTGAATATCGTGCTATCTTAAAATATCGGCTCATGATTCCTATGTTCCCTGATGATGAGCAATGCCCGATTTGCCAGAAAGCTTGCTTAGACCAATTTGGGGAGCATGCTCTGCACTGCAAAGAACTGCCAGGTTTTAAGTATAGGCACGACTGGGTGCGGGATGTCTTGGGTGACATCCTCAAACGAGCGGGGATCTCGGTGAAGAAAGAAGCCCCCGTAAACTTTTTGACAGATCCGAGGGAAGGAAGATCTACATTGCGCCCCGCGGACGTTTTAGTTTTCGGGTGGGATGCAGGTAAACACGCTTGTGTTGATCTTACTGGGGTGTCCCCCCTTGTAGGCTTACGGGATACCGGTTTTGTCCCTGGTCAGGCGATTGCAAGGGCGGCAGCAAAGAAAATGGACAAACACGCAAAAGCCTGCGAGGATAATCAACATTCCTTTATCCCTTTTGCCTTTGATACCTTTGGCGCGCTAGCTCCAGAAGCCATCCGATTTCTTGAACGGGTCCAACGGGTTGTTCACAGCAACATTTCGTCTCCTAGAGATCGGGGTTTCGTTTTTACTAGGTTAGGTTTCGCTATTCAAAAGGGGGTAGCGGCGCAGCTTGTTGCCCGCTTACCGGCTATCTTGGTGTAATTTGTTTGGCCTTATATATAAAAATTATGTGGTTCTATTTAAAAAAAAAAAATAAATAAATTACACAAAAAAAAAAAAAAAAAAAAAAAAAAAAACTTAAACATCCACCACCACCAAAAAACATAAACCCCACCCCCACCCACCCCCTCCCCCATTGGGTGGTGATGGGGTGGGGTGGGGGTGGGTGTTTAAGTTTTGGGTGGTGATGTAGTGGGTTTAATTTTAGGTTATTGGACACTTGTCACTCTATAAATCCTTCTTACACTTCTTACAATTAAGAGACTTTGTAGAATAACTTGACCCTATACATTAGTTAGCATAAAAGTTTAAAACTCCAGCTCACTTAAGCTGTCTATTTCATGCATAAGACTGTGTTCTGGTGGGTTAAAGGTTAAAAAGACGTGCTGCTACTTAGGTGCTGTTTGTTTTTTCAGATGTAAAATGTCTGCAATCTGCGGAGCACATCTGCAAACCTCTGTAGCAGAAGAGGTGGACCAAACCTCTGCAATCTGCAAGAAGAAGACTGTTTGTTTTTTAACATCTGCAAGCTGCTGAAATAAATTGAAATATAAAGAAATTGATTTATTAAACATTTAATCATAACAATTTATAACAATTAACATCTAGAACAAACACAAAAACTTTGACTTTGACTTCTTCATCTTTATGGGCAATTTGATCGAAACACAGAGATCTACATACATACGTTTTAAGCATTCATGTTCAGATCTACATGTAAAAAAGCAAAAGGAGGTCATTTACAACTTGTACAACATGCTTCAAGACTTGTTCACAAACATTTTTTCTTGACTTCTCATTTTCTCTGATTTTTGTTTGCTTTGTCGTCAGATCGAATACACCTCCCAACACCAAAAGCAACCACCAAATGGTTCACACACTCTGTAGTTTTCGGATCTGTTCCGTTTTTAAACAAACCGGAAGTCTCACACCGAACAACCACATCAGAAGCCCAATAAACTTCCAAGTCTTCCTCGTCCTCCGACCACGGCATAGCCGCCTATGAAGGGTTGTCGGCAGTAGGAGGGTGGCGGCGGTAGGAGGGTGGTGGAGGGGTTGACGGTGGGGAGCGGAGGCGGAAGCAGGAGGAGAGGGGTGGATGAGATGAGGTTAGGGTCTCTTGTTATGTTTGGGTTTGAGAGCAAGAAGAGGTTAGAAGAGGTGATCCCACATCTGCACCAAAAAGAGGACCGCACAGAGCTTTTTTAATGAAATGTCTCCGAGAAAACAAACAAGCTGCAGACCCAAACGTCTGCGCGTGGTCTGCGAGGCGCATACATAAGAGGACAAGAAGAGCTTTTCAGAAAAAACAAACACCCCCTTAGACAATATGTATGCAAGGTTGGTTTCATCTTTCAGTATTTCACTATGGTGTGCATTAGAATATATGAAATGTGAAAAAAGTGCACCACATCACACATGGGCAATGGGGTGTTTCATCTTTCACACCCACCAACCAGTGGTGGATCCAAATTTTTTTCTAATGGGTTCCTTTTGATAGATTATCACTAATTTTTTACAAATTATAAAAGGTTTTCACTAATTCTCACTATTTTTTTTTTCCAAACTGACTGGTTTCCTAGAAAGAAAACCACAAAATGTGCCTAAATCCGCCACTGCCACCAACACATGTTATGAAGACGCGAAATGTGAACTTATGTGGCGGTAGGTTGAGGTGGCCCTAAAATTGATTAGGTTATACATCATCTATCATCTAAAATTTACGAATGAAAAAAAGAAAGAAATGGAAACACAAAATTTACCTTTGCGCCCAGTGGCGGATCCTACAATAGTTATGAAATTGATGATTTAACACTCAACTAATTTGGTGTTGAAAGATTACACACTATTAAATGAATTGTAAAGCTATGAAAGAACGTTGCATAAATGAATCATTAAATCAGTTTATAAATGATATCTTTAAGCATTTGTACACACCATAAAAATTAATAATTAGACAACGAATCTTTAGTGGTACCAAAAGACACACGAATGCAGCAGTAGCAATACGACTATGGCCTCAACCGGATAAAAGAATTTAAACCTACGTATCTATCACTTTTCTCTCTTGAACAAACAAGCATCATCGGTATATAAAAGTAAAATTTTGTAGTTTCAAACTGAACGCAATTTGCTCATGGTAATATGAAAGGAAGGCAAGAAACGGGAAAACGAAATTTCCTATACTTACATTTACCAAATTCCTATACTTACATTTACCAAATGGGGGAATAGTGCCAGGCAGCTGCCTGATACTCCCCATTGGACCAACCAGTTTACTATTGTTTAACCATTTTAAAATTACGTTTATACTCCTGTTTAAAATTACCGTTTTGCCTCTAGCTCAAAATAAAATTACGCTTTTGTCCTCATCTCAAAATTGCGATTTTGCCCTCAGTGCAAAATTACGATTTTTCCTGGCACTCCCCAATTGGACCAAGCAGTTTATTATTTTATATACATTTTAAAATAACGTTTTTGCCCCAGCTCAAAATAAAATTACTCTTTTGCCCCCAGCTCAAAATTACGATTTTTCCCTCGATTCAAAATAAAATTGTGGTTTTGCCCTCAGCTCAGAATTACCTTTTTGCCCCCCAATTCAAAATCAAAATCTATTTTTGCCCCCAGCTAAAAATTACGATTTTTCCCTCTGTTCAAAAATGTGATTTTTCCCCGTTTAAAAAATTATGATTTCGCCCTCATTTCAAAATTACGTTTTTTTCCCAGTTCAAAATAAAATTATGCTTTTGCCCCTAACTCAAAATTTCGATTTTGCCCTCGGTTCAAAATAAAATTATGGTTTTGCCTCCAGCTTAAAATTACGATTGTGCCCTTAGTTCAAATTTATATTACGCTGTTAACCCAAGTTCAAAATTACGAATTTGCCCCTGTGAAAATTTACAATTTTATCCCTGGTTCAAATTTACAGTACTGCCATCACTTTAGCTTTTGGCAAATTACACTTTTACCCCAGTCAAAAAATACAAATTTCTCTCCGTTAAAAATTACAATATTGTCATCGTTTTAGTTTTTTTTACTAAAACTATAAAAATGTTTCGTTTTAATTGGTTGACTCGATTAAATTGTTTTTCGTGTCAATGAGCTGCCTAACACTCGCTCATTATTCGGCCATCGCCCCGCAACGCGGGCGGTGCATCCACTAGTTAATAACAAAAAGGCCCGATGCGTTCTAATAGTCAATGAAATAAATGCGTCCTCTTTTTTTTTAAAAGCAAGGAATGACGTGCCATCCACCGTGACATCAGGCGCTGTGTCCAAGGTCGACTACTGGACCGCCGTCAGTCCATTGGCTCTCCTAGATGCGCGGAAAGCCGACCTCCACCCGCCCGAAGGCACGACAGTGGAATAATCGGGAAAACCTCGTCTCCCATCCAAGATGAACCGACATCACCCGTATTCGCCCTTCACCCGCAGAAAATAATGGGGAGTGTGGCAGTCGAACCTGGGTCACAAGTAACACCAAGCTTTTCCTCAACCACTCCACCACTACGTCATTGAGGGAAAAGGATTGATGTCGATTGGTCGTCGGTGTCAAATGTATTTTTTGATTTCTCTTGCACTTTAATGTCTTTTGATTGTAATCTGTTGTGAATTTGTACAAAAAGTAAATTCGAAGAATTAACAAGCCTAAAATCCGGATTGAAATTGCGAATTTTATGATGAAATATGAATTAATCTCAAATAAATCTATGTGCGGGTTACGCGTAATAATTCATCAAATTAGACAGAGATTCGCTGATAGAATCTGAATTCGATAATATGTGATTGTCTATATTGATAACACTTGTAACCGTAAGTTTTTGTATACGTTTTTTGTATCTTGCGATCGAGTAAACACAAAAGTCATAAATATGACTTCACCACCATTTAAAACAACTTTTTGGACTTTTAGCCCTAAATAGAATAAGAGTAAAATGCCAAAATGGTTTCTGAGTTTAGGTATTTTTTTGTCAATTTAGTCCAAAAATAAAACCTTTTAAATCTGGTTCCTGTTATTTCAATTTTGATGTTATTTTCATCCAAAAGGCAAACTGGGTCAGATTTTTCTGTTAACCTCTAATTTTTTTATCTTCTTCCTTGTTTTAAGGAAGGATAGAATTGTCCTTCTATCCTTGAAGAGGTATGGTCCCAATTCCTTACCCACATGGCAAGGACCACACCACTTTTTCATCCTATGTGGCGCTGACATCAACAAGATCATCCAGAAGTTTCTAGAAGCTTCTGGAAAACATCATGGTGGCACCAAAGATGCTCCATCCGACAAAAGGACAATACATGTCACCAATTATCAAGCGCCAGGTAGGCCTGCGACGAATCAAGGAGCAGTCCGACAGTTCCAGTACGACGTCTCCAAAATAGGCAAATGTGAGCGCGCCACGTGTACCACTACAGTGACCATAGCAGAGGAGACCAAAAGGATATTCCCCTTGGTCGGACAGCTGGCGCGCAACCACAACTGGCACTGCTGCTCCTCCCTCCTTCACCCTCCGGCTATAAATAGGACCCTTCATCATCCAGGTTAAATCATCTTGCTCTCTATACTCCCACACTCTACACACACTATTTATTCTCCCTCAGAACAATACTTATTCTCACGCCGGAGCCTGGTTAAGAGGGAAACCCCCATATTCCCCTCTTAACGAGACTAACGGTGTTGCTGTTTTGCAGGACCCAGGTCATTCCGACGAGTAAGAAAGGAGATTGATCCCACAGAAGAAATAACCCCACAGATTTACTCTAGTGTTAATCTGTGTTTCATCATTGGCGCCAGATGAACTCCGACCTGCAAAGGCAAGCAAACCAACACCACGCGCAGAAGCAGAGAAATGGGTGTTAAACAGTGCATACCCAGAACAGACAGTTACCTTAGGACCTGCAATGTCCGACCTAACGCGCGCGGCGCTAAAAAAGTTGTTGTTCCAAAACATGGATGTGTTCGCCTGGACACCAGCAGACATGGTGGGCGTCCCACGACACATAGTTGAAGATCGATTAAATGTCTCAGAAGAAGCAAAACCAGGGGTGCATGCCAAACGCCACTTGGGAGACATAAAACATGATGCCATGAAAGAGCAGGTGATAGAGCTGTTAAATGCGGGAATCATCAGAGAAGTCAGATACCAAACATGGGTGGCAAGCCCAGTAATGGTACAGAAGCAAAATGGTAGTTGGATAATGTGTGTAGATTATAAGGATCTAAACAAGGCATGCCCGCGCGACTGTTACGCCCTACCAGACATCGATGAAAAGATTGATTCGCTAGCAACATTCCGATGGAAATGTTTCCTTGACTGTTACAAGGGGTACCACCAGGTACAGATGGCTGTGCAAGATGAAGACAAAACCGAATTCCGAACGCCGACAGGGCTATACTGCTACACCAAGATGCCTTTCGGATTAAAGAATACGGGCGCGACCTATCAGAGGCTGATGAATGAAACATTCCATGACGCTATCGGCAAGTACATCGAAGTGTATATGGACGACCTAGTCATTATGAGCAAAGAAGAGAATACAATGCTGCTGAACATCCAAAAAACGTTTGACACCTTGCGCGGAGTAAGTATCAAGCTAAACCCAGCTAAATGCTCTTTCGGCATGGAAGAGGGAAAATTCTTGGGTTTCATCGTCACAAAAGATGGCTTCAAAGTGAATCCTGATAAGATATAAGCAATCGAACGCATGCCTTCACCTTCGACGATCAAGGAGATGCAAAAATTGGTAGGGCGGTTGGCAGCACTTAATCGTTTCCTGGCCAATCACACAGCCAAATCTTTCCCGTTCATCAAAACACTCCGCAATTGCATGAAGAAAAGCCAATTTCAGTGGACTCCGGAAGCCGAAAGCGTATTCCACGAGATGAAAGATTGCCTCATCAAGTTGCCAACATTAACTCCACCAGTCAAGGGAGAACCTTTGGTGCTATACTTGTCAGCCTCCGACAGAGCAGTAGGAGCAGTGCTACTTGTTGATCGACAAGGTGTCCAAACACCAGTTTACTATGTGTCACGAACATTGACCGACCCAGAAACCCGGTATGCCATCATGGAGAAACTAGTACTCGCATTGATCCATGCATCAAGACGCTGCGCAGGTACTTTGCCAACCACGTCATTCACGTGTTAACAAACTACAACATTGGCAACATCCTCGCAAGGCCAGAGATTTCAGGAAGACTAGCAAAGTGGACGATAGAACTCGGGGGCCATAATGTGGTCTTCAGGCCAAGACCAGCAATTAAGGGCCAAGTGCTAGCAGACTTCATGACAGAAGTGCCTGACGACAAGGATTGGGAATGTAAAGCAATGGAAAAAGCCGAAAAACAACAAGTAGAGGAACCGTGGTTGTTATACACAGACGGCGCGTCTAACGAAGACGGCGCAGGCGCAGGGCTTCGGCTGGTGAGCCCTGACAAACATGAATTCACTTACGCCATACGTTTGGATTTCAAGAGCACGAACAATGAAGCCGAATATGAAGCTTTTCTCGCCGGCTTAAGATTGGCAATCAAAATGGGAGTTAAACACATCGAAGCACACGTGGACTCCATGTTAGTGGCCGGGAAAATCAATGGGCAATACGAAGCCAAAGGAGAAGTAATGGCGCTCTACCCGAGTCAAGCAAAGACGTTGCTACAAACCTTCTACCCCTACAAGGTGCACCACATTAATAGAAGCGAGAATAAACCAGCAGACGCGCTGAGTAAACTCGCATATACAAGTTTTCAACACCTCGCAAAGGATATGCGCATAGAAATTTTGAGCAACCCGCCAGTGCCATTAAGAGAAGTAAACGTTATTCAAGTAGGAACAACGTCATTGATGACTCCGATAATAGCGTACCTTCAATCTGGAGTACTCCTAGAGAACAAAGCCGAAGCGAGAAAAATCCAGTACAAGGCAGAGCACTATCAGATGGCTGATGGAATTTTGTACCGAAAATCATACCTTGGGCCACTATTACGATGCGTAGACCCCGAAGACGCAAACTATCTGATCAGAGAAGTAATGAAGGAATTTGTGGTATACACGCCCGGCCAAGAATGGTGGTGGCAAAGGTGATGAATGCAGGGTACTACTGGCCCGGAATGCATTTAGATGCAGTAAAAGAATTGAGGAAATGCAGTGGATGCCAAAGACATGCCCCGAAAACGATGCGCCCCAAGAATGAATTGGTACCAGTCACAACGGCGTGGCCTTTTCAGCAGTGGGGAGTAGATATGGTAGGCCCTTTCCCCGAAGCCCTAGGTGCTGTAAAATTCATTATAGTCGCAGTCGACTATTTTACAAAATGGGTAGAGGCAAAGGAACTTGCATCAACCACATCCACTGTCGTCAAAAGATTCATATGGGATCAAATCATATGCCGTTTCGGACTACCACTCAGGATCATCACTGACAACGGAACAAACTTTGCCGCAGATGATCTTCAACAGTGGTTTAGAGAGTTACACATCGAGCACACCTTCTCCTCGGTTGCGCACCCGCAGGGGAATGGTCAAGTGGAAGCCGTCAACAAAAGCATCGTAGATGGCATCAAGGCACGACTGGGAGAGAAAAGAAGAGGCTGGGTTGACGAACTGCCCAGCATATTATGGGCCCATAGAACAATGCCGAAAACCAGTAACGGGGAGATACCGTTTAGCTTGGTCTATGGGTCCGAAGCTGTGATACCAGCTGAGATGGGGCTGCCATCGCCTAGAATGCTTTCCATGAACGTGATCAACAACGAGGAAGAGCGGAGGTTAGACCTTGATTTCCTAGAAGAAAGGAGAGAGATGGCGGCGATAAACGAAGCAAAGTATAAGACAAAGCTGGAGAAGTATTACAACTCCAAAGTCCGCATCTGCACCTTCAATCCAGGAGATTATGTCTTAAGGGACAATGAGGCGTCTAACGCCGAAAAACCAGGAAAGCTAGCCCCCAAATGGGAAGGTCCATATGTTATCGACACAGTACTCGGAAAGGGAGCCTACAAGCTGTGCACCATTGACAACAAGGAGGTTCCACGAACTTGGAACGCTCAACAGCTGAGAAAGTGTTACCTGTAAAAAGATTATGTAATTACAATGGCTGAATCGCCAACACATTCATAGTAATACAAGAAGTGTTTGGCTATCTTTCTATTATGCAAATTTCTTGTCACAACTGCATATATTACTTTGGGCGTACACGAAAACATCAATGGCTCGACCATAGGAAACGTTGTAGACCTCCAAGGCTCGTCACCACCAAGTGCATAGCCGGGTCAGAAACACAACTAAAGCCTACAAAACGCCAAAACAAAACTTCGTGTCCACATAAACATGAAAACGTCGATCACAGGATAAACAAACATTGTAAACACCCCCAAGGCTGAGGACAGCTGGGTAAACACAATAACCTGTAACTCGATCACTTCGTACCCATGTACCACCCTGCGCACATAAAACGACAGAATAAAACGTTGTAACTAACACAACAAAACCTGTCAGCACCAGCATTCATTCGTGATACCTGAATCAAAGTAATTATACATGCACATATTATGACGATAACAAAATTCGCATAAAACAAAGGAGAATACTAACATAAGAAGCGTCAAGCATAGCCAAATATTCACAGGCATAACAAGTAAGCAAAAATTAAAATTGTTCACGAAATTGTCAAATGATTACAGGACCGTCTAAGGCCATACGCGGCACGCAGGCCGGAATCCTTCATTCAGGATGACCGGTTCCAGCACCTCCAGCCGCGTTACCTTCATCGCCAAGAGCCTTCTTCAACAAGGCAACACCATCGGGCTTCCGAGCCAATTTTTGGGCGGCTTTGACAAGCACAAACTCAAGGGACTCAAATCCTTGACGTTTATCAGCGTACCGGGCGACACAGTCAGTCTTGTACAACTCAAAATTCTTTAATGGCTCCTTCGACTCAACTGCAGCTCTCCCTTCCGCATACCCTTCCTTTCAACCAAGATCGCACGCAGCTTCCCAAGCTCATACATGTACTTAGCCAATTCCTCAGAACCGGCAATACGCTGGGCGATCTGCAAGGCAGTACACACGTAAAGAAACAAAACACAACAAAAACAAACAACACAAGAAACAAAGGAAGTTACCAAAGGTACAGCACGCGACAGCAACCACTTGCTATCAGCAGAAACTTCTTCAACCAGAAATTCAGAGGCCTTGCATTCAGCAGCCTTCTCCTCAAGAAGGCGTTCAGCAGCTTCACACTTAGCAACCTTCTGCTTAGCAAGGTTTTCTAGATTAGCAATACGATCAACATACTCTTTTTCTTTCTTCTTAAACGCAACACACGCCTGTTGAGCTTCCTCAGCAATCTATGTCTTTTCACCAGATAAACGCACAATAGTGTCCCGTTGAGATTGCATCTCGGCATTAGTACGTTCACAGGCATACTCCCAGTCCTTTTGCTTTTGAACGTTGACCTGTTTCTCTTGCTCGAATTTCCGTTCAGCATCCGCAAGCCTCCATAGCAAACCCTTCTTCTCAGCATTAAATTTTTCTTTCTCCTCAGCAAATGCCTTCTTCTCTTCCTCAAATTCAGCTGTCTCCTCTCCCATCAATCTCCATTCACGCATAATCTCTTGATGGCGAGATGGTTAACAGCAGCACGCACATGATCATCCAACAACTCAAACCGATTCCGTTTCTTTTGAAACATTCTCTCAGCTGGGGGGAGAGAGAGCGAGAAAAAATCATGACAGTTACGCAAATCATTCATCCTGGAACCCTGGGTTAGATTCCAGCAAGGGGCATGAGGAAGATCATCACAAGCAGGGTTCTGCGTATCAAAAGAATCAGCACGGACATTCTCAAACTGAGGACTGCGGACAACACCTGAAGTAGCCCCACCACCATCACCCGGAGGGCGTTTAGTGTAAAGGGTTTGATGATGAGCAGTTCGACTGGAATCCACTGTATTATCAGCAACCTTACCTCTACCACCTCCACCATCAGTATCACCACCACCTTCGCCCACCTGCTCAGCATGCACATCATCTTCTTTCCTCTTCTCACCAGGGGTATCATGAGGAGGAGACAACCCAAATGTTCTCGACGGCGGAGAAGCGGGAGGAGTAATTTGCGAAATATCAAAATTGCGTAAAGTCTTGGCTGGCTTGGCACCTGAACGGACAAGACATTCAGAGAAAAGAATAGAAAATCAGCAATCAGGAAAAGCCAAACGAAAAAACTGATAAAAGCGAGTACCAGAAGCTTCAAAAATCTTCTCCAACAGATTCCCTTGTTTCTGAGTAAAAACGCCCAGATCAACCTCCGATTCCGAAGGAGCTGGAGGAGGCTCCTTCTGAAGTTTAGCCTTTTTTGAAGCAAGAAGAGCAGCAGCCTGCTCGTCAAGTTTCCGCTTGTGATCCGCAACAGCTTTTTTCTTCATCAGTTCCGTCAAGGTAGCTCGGTCGTCCGGATCAGATCCACGATGTTTCTCTCCGCTCCCTAAACCGGACAACGTATCAGAAACTACAACGTAATCTAGGACGGGGAGAGTAGAAGGTTGCTTACGAGGAGTTTCAGCAGCATGTTCCTCAGCCTTCTTCCCTTTCCCTTTTGTTTTGTCAGCTTTCGTTTTTGTCCTTGTTTCCAACTGCTCGGCAGTCTCAACCAGAACGTCGACATCATCATCAATAGGCTCGTTCACCGGTTCATGTACAACCCCCTGCGCCGGACCTGCCGCGGGGAACGAGAAGTTAGGCCTTCAAAAGATCTGCCAGACCCATCACTCGAGAGAACAATAACTTCCTCTCGAATAAGATCAAAAGCATCATCATCATCCTCACTATCTTCACCTAAGACAGCGTTGGCATAGGCGGTAAAACTATTGTTGGTCGGATGCAAGAAACGACCGCGAATCTGATCCAACCAGGGTTGTTTCTCAGCCCTTTGAATTGCCTCAACCATAGCACCACCGGCTTTCGAATCCAGAACATTCAACAAGATGTAACCCACTGCAAAAAAAAAAAAAAAAAACGAGGATGAAGAGTAATGAAAAAAAATATATATAATATATAAAAGAGAGATAAAAGGTTATAAAACAACACATACGCTTGCCATTATAACCATAAACTGGGACCCCCAAAGGATGCTTCTGGATCCACGACATACTCATACAGGCACCCACCAACGCCATCTCCTCAAGCTGAAGAATAGGAGTGGCTTTATGTGTCAACTTCTTATACCACGCTTGCTCAGAGAAATCTGCAATCACATCAACCTTAGGGATCCCCTCACTCCCTGCCCGGTAATGCATATCTACTGGGATAACCCCTCGGCGAATATAGAAAAATTTTTGTTTCCAGTCGTGAAGACTCTTCAAAGGAGTAGAACAAACTGGAGCAACACCAGTCCGAGAGTTAAAAGAATAAAAACCACTTGTATACGAAATGGTATAGAAGACGTTGAACATCGCAAACGTCGGATCCAAACGGTTAGCCATGCAAACAAACTCAAAATGAGTAATACGGGGAAGCCCGATAGCATTGATCTGAGAAATGTGAAGCCCATAGTTCCTCAACACATCAGCAGTAAATCTAGTCATCGGGAGCCTGAAGTTGCCTTCCCGGAAGAAAGAAGCATGCAAAGTAATATAACAGGGAGGAGCGTCCATGGCAGTAGAACCAGGGGCGGGGAACTGAGCACCCCACTCGGGAAGGAAACCCATATCCCTCACCAAGTTGTGAAATTCCTCCTCTTTCCACCCTATTATCGCCTGATCCGGACCTGGTGGAGGTTTACCCTTGTTCCTCTTCTTCCTCGATGAAGGATTTGCTCCAGACATAATGAACAGAAGATGAGAATGATAGTAAGAACAAACTCAAGAAAAAGGGGGAAGAAAGATAAGGAAGAGAAGGGACTATGAAAAATTCTGGAGTTCAAATTTTGAAAAGTAAAGGAGAAGGAGAAACCGCCTTATATTTATACCCATCGCATTTAATGCGATGGGTAGTGGGCCGTCAGAATCCAGAAAAGCATTCAATGCGGGAGAGACACGTAAGAAGAGAGAGAAGACGCCACCTCTTCTTTCGGAGCAGGTCAACAGACGCCTGACACCTTTGACA
>JARYGA010042964.1:0-26304 GCA_030545235.1 Helianthus tuberosus
ATCATCCTCACGCTTTTTCTTACTTTCTTCAGATTTCTTTAGCGACCTTAGTCTGACCGCATCTAAAGTAAGGGACAGAGAGAGATCAACTACTGACCTAAATGTAGTAGGTCTTGAAGCCTTAACACTGGCTTTGATTTCTGGGGGTAAACCCCCAATGAAGCGTGCAATTCGCTTGGGCTCTGGTGTTACAAGGTAAGGGACCAGTCTGGACAGGGTATTAAAACTGGTGAGGTAAGCTTGACAATCTAAGTTTGTCATTACCAAGGATAAGAAATCTGACTCAATCCCCTCAACCTCATGTTGAGGGCAGTAATTCTCCTTAATGAGATTCACGAACTGTTCCCATGACATGCTGTAGAGCGGAATCTTCCCAGCAGCTTGAATGAGAGACTTCCACCATGCCAGTGCCTCTCCTTTAAATGATTGGGATACGTACTTCACGACATCCCTTTCAGCGCAACCGCTGATATCGACAACTGTGTCCATTTCATCCAACCAAATCATACAATCGACTGCCCCTTTTTCCCCAGTAAAATCTCGGGGCTTGCAGGAAACAAAGTACTTATAGTTACAGGATTTGGTATGCGGTTCATTATCAAACACTGTCCTCTTGGATGGAAAACTGTGTTCATTAGATGGATGTCGATCGTCATCTTTCTTTAACTCATCTTTCTTGGAGGGCGGCTTGTTATCAGGCTCTGGAGGAGTTTTAGGGATGGATTTAGGGTGGGGTACAGATGAGGCTTCACTATATGTCTCACTATACTCCTGGAATTTCTCCTTCACAGCTTTAGATACAGCTGAGTCAATCAATGTACGAAGTTCTCCTCTGGTTATATTAATCCTTTCATCATCGCGATTTTCCAGAGGGTGACTGTTCCCTTCCTCCGACCCAGCCATGTAGTTTTAATTTCTACATAAAAATTAAACAAGGACAAGGTTTTTACGGAAGTTTAAACAGTTTTTATCTTTTTGAACGATTTATTAACCATGTTTTTAATACACATATTGGTTAATTTGATAAATATGTAATTATTCAGGATATTTATTATATTCCTAAATTATAAGTTAATAATAGCACAAAAGGCCTAGTCACTTAGACAAGTTTAATTTATAGGCCTTGATTTTATAGAATCGAGGCTTCAAGGTTTGCATCAAAGTTCATTACTTTTCCTTGACAGGGAGTTGTAGGCTACCACTGTCTTTAGTCCCAGAGGACGTTAGTTATAGCCCGTGGGCACTTCATCCATACGGGATGATTATATAATTAAGGGAATTTAGTATATCCCAAAATGACTTATGTGATTTTATCATATCACATTTTGTCGAGCATGTTATTATGCTTTCATATGTTTAATAAGGATTTGAATCTCTTGAATAGGTTCTACCATCTTGGCCTTGTATGCCGTGACATTTAGGCTAGGTTTACCTTTAAGATTCTTTTTAATAATTAACGCAGAGCAATCCTAAATTGAACTGTTAACAAGGATCTGAATCTAATTATGGAACTACCATCTTGGCCCTGTCTTAATGTGACACATGGCTAGGTTTTGTCCTTTTTAAATTTTGCCATTTTATTATAATGGTAGATCTTATAATATAGGAATGATACTTTAAATATAATCATTCCTTTAAAATTTAACAAGTATATGGTTGCCCTAAACGGGACTTCTATAGCAATTGACTTGCCCATGCAAGGGCTAATCAGAAAAATAACAAAGGAACCAAATAAGGTAAAATGAAACAAATTTGGATTTTTCCTATGTTCTTGTCTAGACTCAAGAATGTGCAATTGTGTAACTGAGATTAAACACAAAAGACTAGTGTTTAATTCACTCAGTGTTGGCTCTGATACCAACCTGTCACACCCCGACTTTCCACGTGTCACCGGTGGGCCCGGTGGGGGAGTATCGTGACGTGGTTGGCAACATAATAGTCAAACAACACAATATATATGAATGCACAGCGGAAGCAAAAGATATTTATTATTACATTCCGAATATGAAGTAATATTCAGTATTACAACGGAAGTAAAGGATCCACAGGTGGATCGGTATAAAGTAAAAAACTGTTCAACAGACTTTGACATCTAGAGCTTGCGAAACTTGAGTAATGATGCCTGGAGTAGCCAGCCTATTTCGTCTAGCACCTGCACTTAGCCTTTTGGAAAATACGTCAGTTTACACTGGTAAATACAACTCAACTGACTCATTTAAAAAGAGTTTGAGAAAATTGATTTGGATGCACGTGGCACAAAAATATCTTTTATAATTTGATTAAAATGCACAGAGGCAAAATTAACCTTTTATACTTGGGAAAATTATTTGTATATAATCTTGTATACAGTTTTACTTATTTGCCGTCCGTCGGGACAGATTAGCTGACACGCCATAGGTATAATGCCCACAGGCTATCATCCTCTAAGTGGATTACCAGTTCCGGTATAATGCCCACAAGGATGATACCCCTAAGTGGATTACCAGTTTTCACATAATGCATCTGTCAGGTGTACGCCTACACCCCGTGCTTAGGTCATGGCCATTTCGTAAAATGATGCCAAGGATATCCGGGACATGGTCATTTAACCCCCAAGGGCCATACATCAAATAACAGTAAAATAATACATATTAAACAGGTTATGTAAGTACATCAATCACAATCCGATTTAAATGACTACATACACCCGACCAAGCGGTACTTTTATAGTACCGTATCCCAAGCCCGTATAGGGAAATAAGTTAAGAGTATTTACCTGAGCAAAGTATAAATCCAATACAGTAAATGCAAGTACTTTTACTGGGCTCCTAATCTGGAACGAAGGTTTATAATAACCTATTAGAATCCTAACGGGTCTTTAATTAAGCTTAAGCATAGACCGGCTAGTTTCAAAGATACGGTTCGTACGCACGATTAAGCGAAGACCGGATAGAATGTGATTTAGACCCGACAAGTTCAGAGACTTGCTTAATATGGGTTTATTATTCACATTCTGGATTTTGAGATAAAACCGATAAGGTTTGACCCGTTTCGGTTAATTTATGTAAACTTGTTACATAAACCGAACCGAACGCGTAATAAGCGTTACGGGTATTCATTAGAGCCATCTACAGGTTTCCTAAGTTAATTGTTCCTCAAATATGTTGTGACATCAGTAAGATGTCTTTCATTATGTCCGAAAAGTATTTAAACACAAACTAGGCCCCGTAGGGGTAGTTTGGTCATTTAAAAGGTTATGAAAGAGTTTAAATGTTTAACTGAGTTACAGGTCTGATGTAAACAGCAAACATACTTAATTTTATGAGTTATAACAGTAGGCTAAAGCGTATATGTGAATTTTATCATCTTTAACCAAACTATGCCCCGTAGGGGTATTTTGGTAATTTCACATAAGCCGAAAAGCTCAAAAACGAAGTCTGAGTTTATCAACCTTTGCTTACTGTTAAAATATCATAATTTGCCTCATATATCAGTAGGTATCAACCCGGGTATGTCCAATATGATTTTAAAACATACTATGCGTTAAAAACGCTAATTTAGGCGATTAAAGGCCATTACCGGGTTCGATACTTAAATCTGATATTTTTATATTTCCAGAGGGCTTAAAATAATTTATTTAACATATGTGATCAGTAGAAAAAGGTTTGGAGTCGTTTCGATAAGTAAAACTCATTTTATGGCCCGTAAGGGCAAAACCGACAATTACCGGATTAAGCCTACGACTACTAGTTATGCTCAGCCTAAAATTAATTAAAAATATTTAAAAATCCCAAAATAATATATTACATTAGTGGGTATTAAGTTTGATACCAAAAAGTCGGCTTAACTAGGCTATACGCTAATTACGCCATTATGTTAATCATAAAGCATTAGTTTTGCGATATTGAGCATAACTCTTAATCTACAAGTCAAACTGATGTCAAACTTTGCATACAAGTTTATATATCAGTAACTAAGGTTTCTACACTTTTACATTTTCATAAATCTCGTTTTAAGGTGTAAAGGGCATAATGGTCAACATATGAGCAATTAACGGAATCATGCGTATTAATCGGATAACTAATGAACCGAGGTGTATAATCACAGAGGGTTATACTAGCATGTAACCTGGTCCAAATGAAGCTCTAAGGTATTTCTAAAACATACCTAAACGGGTCAGAATTGAAGTCAAAGCAAAAGTCAAAGCTTTGCGACTTTCGGTTCCGAACCGGGTCTAAACAGGAAATAGTCGGGTCGGACATGTTTGGACATGTTCTTACACTTATTACTAAGTTATAACAATGATCAAACAGGTTATATATGTTCTAGATAGCTAATTATGCATAAATGACATTTTAAGCATCCTGTTGACTTTTTAATTAAAGGTTTGACCCGACATTTGACCTGGTTAGGATGGTGATCAGGGGAAACCCTTTTGGGGTTTTATTACCCTCATAAATACCAACCTATAACTACTTTAAATTCGAGATATGACTGAGTCATTATAGACTAATCTCGAAGTCAAACCGTAATTACGACGGTTTGACTTTTAGCTAATTAACTAAGCTAAAAGCAATTAGAGAAAGATTAGAACACTTACTGAAGTCCTATGCACAAGATATGACCACTTGGAAGCAAGCTTGAGCTCAAGAAATGATCCAAGAGTGCAGGAGAAGTTGTGAGGAAAATGTGCAACATTGGAGGCCTTTTATACTAGTTGCAATGACCACAACAAGTTGACAACAAAGTCTAGGATCCATCCACAACTGATTAACACTTGTTACTAGTGCCTAGGGATGTCTAGGGGTCGTTTACAAGTGAGAAAAACCGGTTTAGTGGGTCAAAATCGCGCATAACAGGCAACAGCCTGTTTTCTGGTGCTGGGGACATGGTAGCGCACCGTTACATGTATAGGGTAGCGGTGCGCTACCCCTTCTCAGATGCTGAAATGTTGTTGTTTGTTGAAGGTTCGAAAGGGCAATCCACTTGCACGAATTTGGGGCCTCAATTGTCAATTTGGGACCTTTCAAATGTGCCTTATATAGTTCTAAACCTCACCCTTATGTATTGTTTCGTTTGAATCCATAAACAAGACCCGAAACAAAGGGTTACCGTTCTTTTTCTTCGTAGGAGTCCACCATGTCAATTTACGAATCATTAAATGTTATAATTCACTGAACTTGAACATATACTAAATGTTTTTAACATGTTTGAGTCTTGGGATTTTCTACAAGGTCGTTCAGAGGTGCAAAAGTTAACATGGCGACACTTTTTAAATCCTGTCAAACATTTTTATTAAACCCGGGTTTACAACGCGTTTTGTCTTACATGACACGTGTCGTTTTATTATTGAACCCGAAATTTTCGAGGTGTTACAACGTTGGACGTGACCGAGTGAAGGTCGGGTGCCGGGTAGAAGTCGAGATGGTTCGAGAGGAAACGTGATTCGGGTGTCATAAATGAGCGGTGTGAACAATTCAAGATTAAGGGGGAGAATGAAGACGTTAATCTTGAATTAAAAAGATAAGGATAAGGACGGGTTATAGATAATTGTGTTGAATTATTTATGGAGTCTTTATAGGGATAATTGTTAGTTCGTATTAGATAAGTTTATCTAGTTGGTTTATTTATTTGTATTTATAGAGTTCGAGTTGGGTTAGGACTAGAATAGGTTTAGTATAAATAGATGGTTAGGTCTATTGTTATTGGTGTGCTTTCATTGATAAATTTATAAAAGAGTCGAACAAGTTTGTTCATATCCGGTGTTTGTTTATTCGATCAAGGGCCTGATTTCCAACAATTGTTTGAATCTAAAACTGACCGAACCAGATATGGACCAAGACTCTAAGCCAATGATAATTGCTTGATGTTCTTGACTAGGTGTGGAGCATGTCGGAGGAGATATGTTCCAAAGTGTTCCTAAAGGAGATGTAATTTTCATGAAGGTTGGTTCCTCAACTTTTTAACATAATATTTGTTTATATAACAACGGTTTTGTTGAATAATTGTTTTCATTTTTCTTTCTTGTAGAGCATACTTCATGACTGGGGTGATGGTTATTGCCTCAAGTTTCTAAAGAATTGTTGGGCGGCATTACCAGAGGGCGGTAAGGCGGTGGTGGTGGAGGCGATAATTCCTGACCCTGAAAGTGATGCTAGGTATTGTGATGAAGTTTATAAGACCGCCATCGAAAGTGATATGATAATGTTGATTGCCAACCCTGGAGGCAAAGAGCGAACCGTAAAAGAATACACCGTCTTAGCCAAAGAGGCTGGATTTAGTTCTGTGGAAATTATTTGCGGGGTCTCTACTTTTTGGATCATGGAATTCTACAAGAATTAATGTTTAACTTATATATTACATGTAATGGCCGAGTCCCGAGGATTTGATGTTAAGATTTTGTATTTAACTAGTTTTTGCCTCGCCCGCGTTGCGGGGCAATAAGCCGAATATTTCTCTCTTATAACATGTATGTCTGTGTTTCAGTTACTTGTACATACTACTCATAACACGATCTCAAAAACAATTACATCGAGTCAACCAATTAAAACAAAAACGCTTCCATACTTTTACTAAAAAAACTAAAACGATGAAAAGACTATAATTTTAAACTGGGAGCAACATTATAATTTTTCAGAACAAATGAGTTGTACCAGGCATGCCTGGACGAATAAAAATTACACCTATGCCCACCCGCGTTGCAGGGCGTTAAATCAAATATTTCTTAGTTTCATAACATGTACATACTACTTATAAGTTATAACACGATCTAAAAAAATACATCGAGACAACCAATTAAAACAAAAACACTACCATACTTTTACTAAAAAAAAACTAAAACGATGAAAAGACTATAATTTTAAACTGGGAGCAACATTATAATTTTTCAGAACAAATGAGCATGTACCAGGCATGCCTGGACGAATAAAAATTACACCTATGCCCGCCCGCGTTGCAGGGCGTTAAATCAAATATTTCTTAGTTTCATAACATGTACATACTACTTATAACACGATCTAAAAAAATACATCGAGACAACCAGTTAAACGAAAACACTACCATAGTTTTGTTAAAAAAAATTAAAACAATAACAGGTCTGTAATTTTTAGCTGGGGTAAAATACTAATCTGTCAGGACCAATGAGCGAGTGTTAGACAACTGCTTGAAACAATAAAAGTTACATTGAGTCAACCAAGGAAAATAAACAATACTATAGTTTTGCCAAAAAAAAAAGTAAAACGATGGCAATATCATAATTTTTAACTGGGGAGAAATCGTATTTTTTGAAATGGGAGCAAAATTATAATTTTTAACAGAGGGCAAAATCGTAAAAATATTTTGAACTGGGGGCGAAATCATAATTTTAAACTGAGGGCAAAATCATAATTTTGAGCTATGGAGGAAAACATAATTTTGTTTTGAACTGTGGCCGAAAACGTGAATTTGAGTTCGGGGCAAAATCGTAATTTTAAGCTAGGGGCAAAAACATATTTTTATTTTGAAGGGGGGAGCGTAATTTTAGACGAAGGGCGAAACCGTAAATTTAAACTGAGAATAGACTTAAAAATGGATTTTTGAATTGAGGGCAAAAGCGTAAATTTTGAGCCAGGGTAAAAATATAAATCTATTTTGAATTAGGGGCGAAAACGTAATTTTAAACAAAGAACGAAACCGTAATTTTAAGCTAGAAATAAAATTAAATTAAATATGAGGTGGTCCAATAAGGAAGTGCTAGGCAAGCTGCCTGGCACTATTCCCTCAAGTAATTTTTGTATATGTAGTGTAATTTCGCTTTATCTAATGGTAATAAAGAAATTCATCTAATGTCATATGGTATTCTCTTCTTTCATTTATTTTCATCTAAGACCGTGGGGTATGGTGAGGCTTGGGTTGGGGGCATGAGTTGACATGTGCGGTTCGAGCCCTCCCACCGCCTAGTGACGTGTCCGTGGGGTATGGCGGGGCGTGGGTGCACCGCGTGGGTTGATAGGTTATTAAGAATATATATATAGGATTAGGTTCACACGTGAACAAAATCTCAAGAGTGAACTGCGTGAACTGATCTGGGCCTTTGATTGTTATGATCTTGAGATTAAAGTGAGTGGCATGATGGTAATTATTTGGTTAATTTTTTCCATTTAAGTAAATACAAAAAGGGTATATGTGTAATTTCAATTTTAAATTGATTGCAAAAATCTCTCACAAATCAAGTAATCAATTATCCTCTTAAATTTATTGCATAAATCTCTCACAAATCAAATCAAGGATTAGAAAAGATGTAACTTAATTCAATTATTAAAATAATTATTTGTTTAAATGCGATGTACACATGTGTATATCGTCTGTTTTTGTGATATCTCAGAATTTTTTTTGTATTGAATGTTGATGTACACCTGTGAATTACTGTACACATATGTACGATGCTGAGTACACATGTGTACTGTTCTATTTATATCCAAGTACACATGTGTATACCGTTGAAATATGAAGGTTACGTGGATCTTAAAAATCAAAATTTGAATTCTGGTGATGAAATCTATAATAAAAATTAAAATTGAAATCTGGTGATTTGTTGTTTGTTTTGACAATTATCTTATTAATAAATAAACATAATGTGGATAATGAATTTAAATTAGGAAAGATGTAACTTAATTCAATTATTAAAATAATGATTTAAATATATTTTTTTATAATTACAATCCTACCCTTAACAACTAAAAAGAAAATCAATGGTCCATATCTGTTCACGCAGTTCACTCTTGGAAGGTTGTTCACGCTGGAACCCTACCATATATATATATATATATAGGGGATCGCTAAAATGAGAACCACCTCCAGTTATGAGAACCATGAGAACCACTTTATAGCCTTTAGATCAACTTGATGGATGGATGAGATTAAAAGTAACAAAAACTAATATTAAATAAAATTTGTCTTATTATGTCTTTTATATTTTAATCAAAAAGGGTAGATTGGTAAAATAACTCTTTTTTGTCTTTTTCACTTTATTATTTTTTAATTACTTTTTGTTTTATTATATTACTTTTTACTTTTATTATATTACTTTTTATTTTTTAAAAAGATTTCTTTATTAAACAAAAATTTTGAAAATCAGATTTTTTATATAAAAAAAATTTATGCGCATTTTTTTACCACCCGTTTTTTACGCGCGTTTTTTACGACCCGTTTTACGTCACGTTTTTTACAAGCCGTCCCGTTTTTTGCGCCCCATTTTTTACGTCCCGTTGTTTTCGCCCCATTATTTACGTCACGTTTTTTGCCGCGCCGTTTTTAGCGTCACGTTTTTTTACAAGCCGTCCCGTTTTTTGCCGTCCCGTTTTAGCCGTCCCGTTTTTTTGCCGTCCCGTTTTAGCCGTCCCGTTTTCTGCCGTCCCGTTTTCTGCCGTCCCGTTTTAGCCGTCCCGTTTTTTTACAAGGCGTCCCGTTTTACGCCCCGTTTTTTTACGTTTTACGCGTCGGTTTTTTACGTTTTACGTGTCGGTTTTTTACGTTTTACGCGTCAGTTTTTTACGTCTTACGCGTCGGTTTTTTACGTTTTACGCCCCGTTTTATTACGTTTTACGCGTCGGTTTTTTACGTTTTACGCGTCGGTTTTTTACGTTTACGCGTCGGTTTTTTACGTTTTACGCCCCGGTTTTTTACGTTAACGTTTTTTAGGTTTACGTTTTACGCCCCCCCCCCCCCCCGGTTTTTTACGTTTTACGCCCCCGGTTTTTACGTTTTAGTAAAAAAAATTACGTTTTAGTTAAAAAAAATTACGTTTCACCTAAAACTTTTTACTTTTTACGTTAAAAAGTTTACGGTTCACGTCAAAAAGTTTACGGTTTTTTTTTTTTTTTACAAAAACTTTTTTAGGCAAAAACGAACGCACCCTGGTTTTACGCGCCGTTTTTACACTTTTTATGTTTTACGTTTTACGTTAACCTTTTTAGACTTTTTACATTTTAAGTTTTACGTTAAAATTTTTATGTTTTACGATAAAATTTTTACTTTTTACGTTAAAATTTTTACGTTTTACTTTAAAACTTTTTACTTTTTACGTTAAAACTTTTTACGTTTTACGTTTTACGTAAAACTTTTTACTTTCTACGTAAACCTTTTTACTTTTTACGTTTTACGTTAAAACTTTTTACGTTTTACATTAAAGCTTTTTACGTTTCACGTAAAACCTTTTACGATTTACGTTTTTTAACGCGCCGTTTTTTACACGTTTTTTACGCGCCGTTTTTCCAAGCGTCGTTTTTTCCACGTTTTTTAACGCGCCGATTTTTTCACGTTTTACGTAAACACTTTTTACGTTTTAGGTAAACCTTTTAACGTTTTACGTAAAACTTTTTACTTTTTACGTTTTACGACTAACGTAAAACTTTTTACGTGTTGCGTAAACCTTTTAACGTTTTACGTAAAACCTTCTACGTTTTACGTAAAACCTTCTACGTTTTACGTAAAACCTTTTACGTTAACGTTATTTTACGTTTTACACGTCGGTTTTACACGTCGCAAAGTCGGTAGGTGTCTCGGATAGATTTTTATCGTCATCGACGGGGGAAAAGAATATAAAAAACCAACAACAGCAACAAAACAAAAGTGTATCTCGAAAAAAAAGGGGTTTGGCTCAGATTTTTTCCGATAATTAAAAGGCTGCAAAGTGGGGTTGCGGGTTCAAAAACCTACCTTCCACCATCGTTGCCGCGCCATCGTCATCAAAAATCTAGTTTTTTTTTTGCATCATCGCCACCCAAAAACCTACAGTTAAAAAACTCAATATCAACAGACAATTGATTCCCCACCTGCAACAGAACCATAATTCAAAATCGACCACCACTAAACCCAGATTCAAACCCACAAGGAACAGGAACATCATTCAACCCAGATTCAGAGCACAAGATTCAAAACCCAAAAAAAACCCAGATTCAAACCCACAAGGAACAGGAACATCATTCAACCCAGATTCAAAACCCATGATGATACCTGCAACCCCACTACTCACCACACCCTTTCGCCATCAACACCCCCCCCCCCCCATCAACACCACCGTCGGCCATCAAAAACACCACTGTCACCATCAACACCCTTCCCCCCCCCCCCTCAAACTGTCAACCACCACCTCCTGCAACCACAAGTCTAATCGGATAGTTAACTCATTCAAACGGATCTGAAAAGGAGAAGGTGAACGAAAGAAACAAAATAAAATGGACACACACCGTTCATCGATGCTGCTGAAAACCACCGGAGCCGCACCTCCGGAGCTCGTCTCTGGAAAATAAGTTACCGGAAACACAGAGAACATCGTCGCTGAATAATCAGTTACCGGAAAAGAGGGAGGAGGTGGTTGTAGGGTGAGGTTGTCGGTAAAACGGGGAGAAGGAGGATGGTGGTGTGTGACGGATAAGTCGCCGGTGAACGGAAAGGATGGAGCTCGGTGGGTTTTTAGGGGGGTTTGTCGGAGATGCTTGGCGCCGGAGTACCGGCTGACATATCGCCGGGTGAGATCAGATTATGAGAGAGATGGTGGTGACTGGTGAAGCTTCTTTTATGTGATTGTTGCAGGGAGAAAGAGAGGGGAAATTGGATGTGAGAGGTTTATATAGGAGAGATAATGTCAGGTATCATTAATGGAGGAGAGAGGGGGGATTTGATGTTTTGGATAAATGACCAATATACCCTTTCTGTTGGCATATTTTGATTGGTTGAAACTGGTTCTCATGGTTCTCATAACTGGGAGTGGTTCTCATTCTAGCGGCTCCCTATATATATATATATATATATATATATATATATATATATATATATATATATATATATATATAGGGAGCCGCTAAAATGAGAACCACCACGAGTTATGAGAACCACGAGAACCGCGACCCGCGGGTGGCCGTTGACCACGAAATTTTTTTTACACCTAGATCCGTATATTTTAGGACCGGGTGTAAATTTTCGGTTCAAACGGCGCGCCCGATGGGGTAATTTTTTACGCCCAAAGTTTGGTAAAAAAAAGAAAAATTAAAAAAACCCAAACTTTGGGCGTAAAAAACTACCCCCTCGAGCGCGCCGTTTGAACCGAAAATTTACACCCGGTCCTAAAATATACGGATCTAGGTGTAAAAAAAATTTCGTGGTCAACGGCCACCCGCGGGGCGCGGTTCTCGTGGTTCTCATAACTCGTGGTGGTTCTCATTCTAGCGATCCCCTATATATATATATATAGGGTAAGGTTCATGCGAGAACCACCCTTATTGAGAGAACCGCGAGAACCAATGTGAACACAAAATAAAATCTAAAAAAAAATCAAAAAAGCACTCAAAATTTTTTTTTTATTTTTTTTAATATTTTTTAATAAAAAATCGCTATATTTCGTTTCCATAAAAAAAAAAAAAAAACTTTTTTTTCGAGTAAGAGTTATCCATGCACATGTGCATATGTATCATTACTTCAACAAATTCGGTAATACGTTATCAGGAATAGACAATTGCACTTTAATTTACAATACCTTTAGTAATACACTACTTTTTACATTACCAATATTCAAAATGCACATGTGCATAATTAGGTATAACCATGATATAACGTGTTTTGGTACAAAAAGTTTATGATTTTGAATGGAGAAGTAGACCCATATACATGTTTTTTGGTTAGTTATATCTAGTGGTTGATGGTTTGGTTATAGTTGTCAATTTTTTATGTAATATGTTGATTGGATGGTATAAATGGTGTTTACATACATGTAATAAAGTGAAAATATTGTTAATGGTATTGTATTATGGATGGTAGGAGGTAATGGTATCGTATTATGGATGGTAGGAGGTAATGGTAGTGTATTATGGATGGTATGATAGATGAAAGGGAAAGTGTATTCAAAGTGGTGTACCAAAACACCTTATTTCATGTTGATACATATGAATGCACATGTGCATTTCTAATATTGGTAATGTAAAAAGTAGTGTATTACATATGGTAGTGTAAATGAAAGTGCAATTGTCTAATATATGTAATGAATTACGGAATTTGTCAAAGAAATGACAAAAATGCACATGTGCATGCTTGTGTATTATGGATGGAATGATAGATGAAAGAGAAAGGTAGTGTACCAAAACACCTTATTTCCTGTTGATACATATAGATGCACATGTGCATTTCTAACATTGGTAATGTAAAAAATAGTGTATTACACGTAGTAGTGTAAATGAAAGTGCAATTGACTATTATTTGTAATGAATTACGAAATTTGACAAAGAAACGACACATATGCACATGTGCATGGATAACTGTTACTCAAAAAAAAAATTTTTTTTTTTTTGAAATTTTTTTTATTTTTTTTATTAACAAAATATAGCGATTGTTTCAAAAAAAAATAGTAAAAAAATAAAAAAAAAATTTGGGTGTTTTTTAGATTTTTTTAGGAATTACTGTTTGTGTTCACACTGGTTCTCGCGGTTCTCGCAATAAGGGGTGGTTCCTAACGGATCTTTGTCCTATATATATATATATATATATAGGGTAAGGTTCATGCGAGAACCACCTTTATTGCGAGAACCGCGAGAACCAATGTGAACACAACCTAAAATAGCTAAAAAAACCTAACCCCCCCCCCCCCCTCAAAAAAACCTAAACCCCCCCACCCCCCCCCCCCAAAAAACCTAAACCTAACCCCCCCCCCCCCCCAGCTAAAAAGCTAAAAACTAAACCCCAAAAAAACCTAAAAAAATCAAAAAAAAATCTAAAAAAATCAAAAAAAAATCGAAAATTTTTTTTTTTGATTTTTTTAATATTTTTTATGTTAAAATCGCTACTTTTAGAAGCAAAAAATAAAAAAAAAATTTAAAAAATTTTTTTTTTTTTTTTTGGCTACGAAAAGTAGCGATTTTGTTATAAAAAATATTAAGAAAAAAAAAATTTGTGTGATTTTTAGCTATTTTTAGGCATTTTTGGTTGCGTTCACATTGGTTCTCGCGGTTCTCGCAATAATAGGTGGTTCCTAACGGATCTTTGTCCTATATATATGGGACCGCTAAAATGAGAACCAGCTCCAGTTGTAAGAACCGCGAGAACCACTTTCTAGCCATTAGATCAAGTAGATGGATGAATGAGATTAAAAGTATTTAAAAATAATATTAAGTATTTTTTGTTTTATTATGTCTTTAATATTATAATCCAAAAGGGTATTTAAGTAAAATCACTCTATTTTGTCTTTTTTAGTTTATTGTTTTTTTATTACTTTATTGTATTATTATATTACTTTTTATTTTTTAAACATAATTTTTTTATTAAAAACAATTTTAAATTCATATTTTTTTAACGATTTTTTATACTTTTTACAATTTAAGTTTTACGTTAAAATTTTTACTTTTACGTTTTTTTGACGCGCCGTTTTTACGCCGGGTTTTTTCAAGCGGCGTTTTTTTAACACGACGTTTTTTTAACGCGCCGTTTTTTACGTGTCGTTTTTTACGTGCCGTTTTTTAACGCGCCGTTTTTTAACGCGCCGTTTTTATGCGCCGTTTTTTTAACGCCGTTTTTTACGTTTTACGCGCCGGTTTTTTACGTTAACATTTTTTTTTACGTTTTACGCGCCGGTTTTTTACGTTTTACTAAAAAAAAATTACGATTTACGTTTTACCAAAAACTTTTTACGTTTTACGAAAAACTTTTTACGTTTTACGTAAAACTTTTTACGTTCTACGTTTTTACGTTTTACGTTAAAGTTTACGGTTTAACTTTTTTTTTTTACAAAAACGTTTTTACGGAAAACCGAATGCACCCAGGAAATCGCACACTCGGGGGGTGTCTCAGATAGTTTGCTATCATCATCGACGCGTAAAAAAAAACCCAAGAAACAAAATCAAAAGAACGAGTGGATTCTTGAAAAAAACGAAGTTTTGGCTCAGATTTTCCGATAATCTAGAGGCTGCAAAAGTGGGGTTGCAGGTTCAAAAAACCTACCCTCCGTCGTCCTTGCCGCGCCATCGTAATAAAAATCTACGTTTTTTTTTTTTTTTGCATCATCGCCACCCAATCGATCGTATTAAAACCCACAGATTCAAAGATCACAAATCAAAACCCACTAACTAAGAAATTTCAACAAATTCCAAATTCCAACAGGGGCATTAAATCATAGATCAAGAAACAGGGGCATTAAGAACGATTTGAATACATTAAATCATAAATCATAGATCAAAACCAACAGATTGAATACATTTGTTCAATCAAATTCCAAACTTCAAACTTCATTTAAATCATAGATCAAGAAACAGGGGCATTATGAACGATTGCCCTTTCAACAACAAAATCATAGATCTAACAACAACAAAAACCAATAACAACAACAAAAATACCAGAAGACGGTTGTGGATCTACAAACCGCCCGTCAAAAACCCACCACCACAAACCCACCGCCACCGCAACCCCACACCATCCTCGATGTGAATCTGGTCTGCGACGGCTTCAAGCAGAAGAAGCAGAGAACAACATAACACCACAACTCATCACAACGATGATGATGGCGGCGGTTGTGATGTCGCCGGACAGGAAAAGATGGAGAAGATGAAGGGGGCGGCGAATGGGGGCGGCGAATGTCGGCGGTGGTGATGTCCCGAGAGGGATGAGTTTCAAAATCTTCATCAGTTAGAGGGATGAGTTTCAAAAGCTTCATCAGTTAGTGTGTGGGGGTTCAAAGGTTTGAAAGGTGAGGAAGATGATGGTGGTGAGGTATTTCAAGAGAGAGAGAGAGATATGAGAGATGGAGTGAGGTCTGCAACTATAAAGGAAGAGAGAAAGGGTGGGATATAAATGAAGAGAGGAGGTCAGATTTGACATATGGGGTAAAATGACCAAACTAACCTTTTTGTTGGCAAGATATGATTGTTGGAGAGTGGTTCTCACGGTTCTTACAACTGGAGGTGGTTCTTATTTTAGCGGCTCCCTATATATATATATATAATTTAAAACCCAAGGCGAATAGGAGGCCGCCACATCAAACCCAAGCCCGTCCCATACCCGGCTTCAAACCCAATCCCCAAGGGCCACGCCCCAACCCAAGCCCCAAGGGGTGGTGCCTTTAGCGTTTTCCCCCAACCCAAGCCCCCACACCTCACAGTCTAATGCCATGTGACTTTCTCTTTTTTTTTCTTTTTTTTTTACAGGTGGCATTCTCTTATTTAATTTATTTATAATTAAATTAAAATACTATTAATGTATTAGATTAATCACTTATATTATTAATTTATCTAATAATATATAAATATAAATAATTGCTATACATTATCCCAATTTATTTCTATGTCAATTTCTTAAACTTTATTTTTTAATGATTTTATGGATTTTGTCTTTGTTTTCATTTTTTCTATTAAAATATTTAATTTATAAACATATATATCATAAAACGAGTATTTAAATTAAAGTTAATATTAAATTAATACTATATTAATATTAATCTCTAATATTATTAATTATTAATATATCTAATAATATGTAAATATATATAATTGATATACATTATCATGATCTATCTTTGGGTCAATTTCTTAAACTTTATTTTTTTTAAAGATACATGGATTTTGTCTTTGTTTTCATTAAAATATCTAAATTATAAATAGATAAATTATTAAATGAGTATTTGATTTAAATTTTATATAATCCTTAACTTAGTATTTAATAATAGTTAGCAATAATTATTTAGTATATATTGGCCTCTTAATATCCACACTACAGACTAATGCATCATCATCACTGTGGTTTCCTTCAAAGTTTGTTTATTTCTTCTGTTTCGAACACTGATTCTTAAAGTGTCATACTTCATTGCAATTCTAATATACTACATCGGCTGAGGGGGAGTTTGTAGAGTCAATATTTTGTAAAACATTTGTAATCATTTGGATTATTAATGAAAAACAATTGTTGATGATGACTTCTCGTTTGTAATTATTTATCTTTTTCTATACAATTCAATATTGTTTTGGTCTTAACTGTTTTATAATCACAAACCTTGTAAACTTAGACCTAACAAAACCAAACCTTACTAACGCTTTTCTTTTCTTTTCATTAATGTTAGAAAGGATTATAAGCTTGGGCATTAACAGGCCTTAAACGCCGCCAATTGGGGCGTGAATGATTGAATGAAGGTTAAAGGGTGAGGGGCGTGGGCTGGGTAACACTTGTAAAAGGGGAAGAGGCGTTGGTGGGCCTCATGCCCATCAAGAATCAACCAATCAAATGCATTCTTTCCTTTAAATAAGATGCAATGAAAGAAAAGTGAGTGAAAGTGATTATTGATGTGACAGAAATGTGATAGTCATTTATTACGTAGCAGTAAAAAATAAACCATAACGTATAACCTTAGGCCTGGTCTATTCGCACACGCTTTTTGTCTTTTTGCACACTCAAAGCGCCCCGCTATGGCCAAAGCGGGGCGCTTTGAGTGTGCAAAAAGACAAAAAGCGTGGGCAGGAGTTTGTGTTGTTTTTTTTTTTTTTTGAAATAGGTGGGATGTGGGTTAGTTTGGTAGTGTTTTTTTGGAGGAAAAATTGTATTTGAGTTTTATTATTATTATAAACTATTAGTTACATATAATTCATAGTTGTTTTATAATTACGTTTTTTTACGTCATTATTTTTATAGAACGTATATAATATAAGTGCGTTTTTATAAACTGTTAACCTTGTTTATTTTGTTAAATTAAACGAACACGTTAAATAAAATGTACAAAAAGCCATAAGAATTAAACGTAAACAATCCAAAACCAACGTGATGTAAATAGAAGATTAACTGCAATATATATTTATATATATCAGTTTGTACATACAAAACAAAAAGGTACAACTGAGTACATAATACATAACAAATCACTATACAAACAACTAAGGTACTAATCCTCGTGCGGTGGGGACGGTGGGAGGGGAAGTGGAGGCAACCCAGTGAGCTCTCGTAGAGCAACGAGCGTCTCGACGATCCAGTCAATGTGTGCGCCCTGGCGTCTGAGGCGTCGGTCGAAGTCCCGAGCCACCTCACGCGCTACCGGAGGCAGGTCAGCGTAAACGTGCTGCGGGTACTGGGGCGGCTCAAGAGCTGGCTAAACTGGTGGTACCGGGATCTCCTCGACATGCTCCTCCTACGCCGGATCCTCTAATACAGGCTGAGCCTGAGCCTGAGCCTGAGCATGAGCCTGAGGCTGGCCCGGGAACTGATCGAGTCCCAGAGCCTGTAGCTAAGCCTGCCGAGCGGCCGCCTGAACATCAGGAGGGGCTAACACTCCAGGCCTCACCTCAATAACAACCGGGATGACCTCCGGCACCACCTCCGGATGCCAACTCAGCCTGTCACCTCCCTTAAACCTCAGACCAACATCAAAGGTACGGGTGATCTGCATGGAAGATACTGACGCGCGGCCCAACCTGGTAGACGGGACCGGATCGGACAGCTCCGGATCATGCTCGGGCACGAGCCCTAGCGAGCGTGCAATGTCGGTGATGTATGAGCCAGTGTGCACGTACCCGCGGAGCTGCCGGTGGTATGCTGTGGCAAAGTAATCTGCCAGGCAGGCTGCTAGATCACAGGGCTGGCGGCGCAGTAGGCAGTATAGAAAGAAAAGGTCACTGAGGTTGACCTTCTCCCTGCTGGAACCCCGCGGCACGATAGTTGCCGCGATAACATGGTGCAGGTATCGGTACAAGGGGTCTCTAATGGTGGTGGCCTTTTGCCAGGATTTCCCAAAGCGAACCCTGGAAATGGCCCTCCAGAAACTGATAAGCGTCTGCCTGTCCATCGCCGTAACCGCCTGCGTATATGAATCAGTATCAAGCTCGGGCTCTGTGTACAAACCTGTATGGACAGCAAACTGCCGCACACTCATCTGAAACTCCTGACCGGCAAGACGGAATGTAACCTCGTGGACTGGAAAATCCGGGTCCTCCACGTAATCCGCCGAATGCGGCGCGTATGTAAACGTGGAAAGAAACTCGACCGTAAGCTCAGGGTACGAGTCCTCCATCGCTATCTCAAATAGGCGCGACCAAGGAGTATCTAGTCCAACTATATCACGCGCCCGCGCGGCCTCTCCCACGGTCTCCAGCAGGTCCCAGTCTATCCCTACGTGCGCCCCAATCTCTATGGTGCGCAACCTAGCGCATCTCCCCCTCGCCCGTGACCCCTGCGGAAACTGCAGGTACGGACATGCCGGCTCTCCCTCCTCTCCCACATCTCCCTCAGCCTCCATATGCTCAATCTCGTCATCAGAGGAATCCATCCGTGCACGTTGAAAAGATAATAAATAAATAATATTATTTAAATAATAAACAAATAATATTATTAAACAATTTATATAATAAACAAATAATATTATTAAACAATTTAAATAATAAACAAATAATATTAAATATAAAATAATAAACAAATAATATTATTAAACAATTTAAATAATAAAAAAATATTATTAAATATAAAATAATAAACAAATAATATTATTAAACAATTTAAATAATAAACAAATAATATTACATATAAAATAATAAACAAATAATATTATTAAACAATTTAAATAATAAAAAAATATTATTAAATATAAAATAATAAACAAATAATATTATTAAACAATTTAAATAATAAACAAATAATATAAAATATAAAATAATAAACAAATAATATTATTAAACAATTTAAATAATAAACAAATATTATTAAATATAAAATAATAGACAAATAATATTATTAAACAATTTAAATAATAAACAAATAATATTAAATATAAAATAATAAAAAAAATAATATTATTAAACAATTTAAATAATAAACAAATATTATTAAATATAAAATAATAAACAAATAATATTATTAAACAATTTAAATAATAAACAAATAATATTATTTAAACAATTTAAATAATAAACAAATTATATTAAATATAAAACAATAAATAAATAATATTATTTAAACAATTTAAATAATTAAACAAATAATAAATAAATAAATAAAATAAAGATGAACCAAAGCGCCCCACTATGGCCTCGGCGCGGCGCTTTGGTTCTTCATTCTGAAGAACAGAACCCAGCAGATCATCAATACCCGCCCCAATCAACACATATTTCAACATGTACATTAAACGAAAACGATTAAGGGTGTTCGATCTTACCTTTTAGCGGTTGAAAGCTTGAAAACGAAGATCTCCGGCTCAGAATGTGTGAAATCGCACCTTTGTGTGTGTTTTTGTGTTTATGTTTGAAATGGGGGAGAAGTTGCCCCGCTTTGGTTTAAACGACGGATCAAAGCGCCCCGCTATGGCCATAGCGCGGCGCTTTGAGGTCAAAGCGGGGCGTTTAGGTCAAAGCGGGGCGTTTAGGGCCTTTTTTTATTTTTTTAAAATTGTTTTTAATTCACAAACGCGTCGATAATAGTCTAAATTTTAAGATTTTTCCATTATACATCATTTTTTAATATATATGGACTATACTGCAAGTTCCGGATCAAATCGGTTACATGTGATGTCATATTCCATTATATCGTATCATTTTGGTTTGAAAGCACAAGGATTCCTATGAGTAGTGTTATGTGTATCAGCCGCCTACCGTACATGAACATGACGTATTTTTTCATTAATTGTAGTATTATGATGTATATTGTCATTTTGGGTCGTACAAGTGCGTATTGAATCGGATTGGGTCGCGTCGGTGACATTCGGTTTTAAACACATTTATTGAACAAACACAAACGTGATTATTATTAAACAAATTAAATATACATCGTGAACATATGGGGTTACATTAAGGTCAGGGACACGATACGTAAGCTTTTCGTACGCGTTGATCTGATCCTTGTATAATGTATGCCAGGCTGCTGCTGCGCGCTCTGTTCTGTTCGCTGTCCAGAGTAGGTTTGGGGGAGGCATTGGATAACAACCTCCAAGCTCTACATGTATGAAATGCCCATGGTCGACGAACACAACCGCAACCACCAGGTGAGGTTCCTCAGCTTCGTTTGGCCCGCCCAGCAGAGGGAAAATTGTATCGCTCCCACGCATGTCGAAGGTGTGAACAATCACACCGTATCGTTGGGCAATAAGAAACCCCGTCTCAAGCATCGTCATGTAATTTTCGATATCTGCTCGTCCCACCCCCTTGAAATCGATCCGTCTAACCAGCGCATCATAATGTCCTATGTTTTCCGGATCGAAAAACTGCCTCCAAAGCGATTCATTCGTACGTAACTATGTTGGTACACTTTATGTGGACGCGACTCGGCTCGGTTCGACTCGGCTCAGTTCGACTTGGTTTCGACACGGTTAGGTCCGGCTCAAGCCCGACGTCACGACATTCCTCCGTCGTGCGCCCCAGAGTTCGACACACGAAGCACGGAGCGCCGCAAGCCAGGTCCCGTTTACACATCATCATGACATCATCAATGTGATGTCATGATGATGTCATAACATTTGTCCTATGTTGAAACTTAGTGAAAGTTGACAACAGAATTCAACATTGGGCCGTAACTTCATGTTGGGCCGAATACTTGTAATGGACTTTGTCTAATATTGGGCTTCAACATCAAACGACGAAACAGCATTTGGATTAAATGTTTAGGTGACGAAACACTTTTGTTTCGTCACTTTGAATTGTGTTTCGTCGAGTGCTGTTTAGTTTCGTCATGTTCTGTGTCTGTCTAGTATAAATACCCCTCTCAGTTTCTGTGTGAAACTGATGAGCACAGAGAGACTTAGTGAGAGTCTGTTAAAACATTGCTTGTATATGTTTGTGGTTGTACTCATCCATAATCAATAGATATTGAATCTTTGGTTACCCGTGTGTTTTACACTTTGTTTGGTTTGCACCGTCACGGGGATTCCGCACCCGTTACCGTGTTCGTGATAAACAAGGATAGGTGTTCGTTATCGATCCTCACCGGAAAAACGGGACCTACAAGTGGTATCAGAGCTTTGCTCTAATCCTTGTTTAAAACCAAACAAGTTTGGTGTTTTATCAAGTGGTTTTTAGTGATTTTTTCAGTTCTTGTTCTTAAAAAAAAAATTTATATTTTCTGGAAATATTTGCTGAAAATCAGTGTTTGAACTGTTGTTTTGCTATAAGTTTTAGTGAAAACCTTATTATTTTTCATTTCTACATGTTTGCATTTGGTTTTCGTTGAAAGTTTTGAGCAAAATCGTGTTTCGAAAATTTTATCCGGTGATATTTTGGCCGGAATCATCATTCTGTTCATCTGATCTTGATAGTGTTCTTCATTTGTTCAAAGTGTTCGTGAATATAACTGTGTTTGATCTGATTTTGAGTTTAACTTAAAGTGTTTCTAATATTAAATTGCTAGTGTTTGATTATTATATTAGTGTGATGATGATTTGTTAAAAAAACGTAATGAGATAGGCATGTGGCTTGTTTGAAAAGGGTGTACTATTGTCAGTAAAAGATAATTGTGGCTTTGAAAATTTGTGCAAAGTTTGAAAATATCTCCACAACTAATCGGATCTTATCCAAATCTCACAAAGAGTTTCGTCCACCTCAATTATCACTTTCTTTTCGTCGGACCTGATCAACATGTTTCGTCGAAGTGGGCTTCACATGCATTGGGCTTCTCATTTTATTGGGATTCACACGTAATCAAAACTGATTTGGGCTTCAAGTGTTTCGTCGACATCCAGTTCACATTCTGTTTCGTCGAGTGTGATCAGACATCATCTGTTTCGTCGACAACACACATCAAACATCAGTTTCGTCGCACCAGTTATCATATTCTGTTTCGTCAAACAAGTCAAACAACCTGTTTCGTCGATCAATATTCAAATTTGTTTCGTCATCATCAAATAAGAATCTAGTTTCGTCGGACCTCATCAATCTGTTTCGTCGATACTTATAAATTTTTAACAGAAGACTTCCAAAAGTGTGATAACAATCTGTTTTCAAGAGTGTGATCAGTTCTTCACATACATATATCAAACATGAGTAACAAAGGTCTGTGGGATTGGAGTTCAGACTCAAGACCAAGTCAAAATCAGCCTTCGCTTGCCAATTTGTTAATGAATTCCTTGCCTCATCAAAAACAATCAATAAGTACGAGTCCATGGGATTGGAGTACGGACTCACAATCAGCGTTTTATGCTGAAATTGTCAAGAATGTCAAGAATGTCAATGATGGTGAATCTTCAGGAAAAGATGATAGTTTGTCGAATGGTGCCAAGGAGATGAAATGTCAAAATTCTGATTTGATCAAGAAAGTTGATGCTACATCAAAAGAAATGGAGAAGATTCTCACTGAAGATGGATCTTTCTCTTCTCAGACTGCATTTATGGCAAATGTTTCAGCCTCTTCGAGTCAGGTAAAATCTGAAACTCCTAGAATATGTAGTGATTGTGCTTATATGAAACAGGAATGTGATAGAGTGAAACTTGAATGTGACACAATTCATGGTCACAATCAAAGTTTGGTTGTTGAGATGTCAAAGTGCAAAGAGGCAAATACGGCTTTAACAAGAAACGAAAAGGACTTTAAATCTTTAATTGAAAATTTAAAGAAAAGTGTTTCCGAAACTACCAAAGTTGTTTATCATAAACAAATTAGTATTAACGATTACATTAATATCGTTGAGGAAACCAAAAAGGAATTAGCCATTGCCAAGTGCGAGCATGATGCTATCAAGCAAAAATTGGAGAGTTATTCTAACTCCCGATTTGTGCTCGATCACATAATTGACGTTCAACAACTGAAGAAAAACAAGAGTGGTGTTGGGTATAAGAAATGTCCGCCCCCTTTGAGACACAATTATGCTCCACCACCTGATGAAGAGGATATGCCTCGTTTTGAACCCAGTGTGCCTCTTAATTATGAGGAATTTACTACTGGATTAGGGTTCAAACCGAACAATTCCTCGGGAACCTCATCTGTTGAAACAGAAACTTCAACATCAGTGAGTCAAAGTCCTCCAATTGTTGAGGATTATGATTCATCGGATGATGAATCAGATGTGAATGACCAGGATGAATCACTTGATGAGACGAAAGGAGTAGAAATTCCAATTGAGAATCATATTCTTTGTGATCCTCCTACTCCTGCCGTGCAACCTGTTGCCAAGCAAGTGATAGATCCTGTCAAGGATGTCAAAGATGACAATGAATGTGTGTCTGCTGTTAAAAGCAATAACTTGTTGTATACTTTAGTTGGTGATAGTAAAATTTATTCAAACAACGATTTTCCAATCAAAAACATCAATCAATCTTTGATTGACAAAGTGTTTGAAGATACTACAAGTAAGTTTTTGGAAAAAGGGATCCAGAGAGTTTCTGTAACTCAGTGTGATCCTATTTCAAAAGCTGAAATCAGAAAACAATTTGGAAAACAGAAATCACCGACAAAGCAACAACATATTGCTTCTAAAGGTAAACAACAGAAACAGCAACGAGCTCCAAAGCCCAAGGCTAAGGTTGAATCAAAAGGAGCTCGTTACAAGAAGAAAGAAAAAGACGTAAAGTTTGTGGCCTCCAAGGGTACTGATAAAATTGAGACTTTTGCAAACAAATTAAATACCGATTTTGTTCAAAAAGTCAACATTTTGAAACGTAATAGTGATAACAATTACACTCAACAAACAAATGGGTGTGAAGCTAGTACCTCTGGGTCTACAACTTCAACGTCTGGCCGTCGATCAGATTCTCCTAAGTTTGTTGAAAGGAGAAAATGTTTCAAATGTGGGAAGTTTGGGCACATCATTAAAGACTGCACAAACTCGCCCAAACCAAATTTTGTAGAAGGAGCACCACCTGAAAAGGTTCACCCACAACGTCGTCCTGTTTCACCAAAACATGATAAAAGAACTGTTAAAGAACAAGAAACAAAACAACGACGTCAAAACGTCAAAAAGGTTGAAAAGGCGTTAAAACCGGAGGTTGTCCAAACAAAATCTGTTGAATCAAATGTTAAACATGAAAAACAAAAACAGATTTGGAAACCAAAATCGGTAAATGTTTCAGGAGGAGCTCAATTTATTCCGAATCATCGGGAAATCGAAGTCACAATCCTCGATGATGAAGGACGACCCAAGTCTGTTAAGGCTTGGGTCCCCCTCTCCAACTAATCTCTGAGTGAGTGTGCAGGATGTTCCAGGAGGAACTATCGATAGTCATAGGATTGTTGATAGTGGAGCTTCCTTGCATAAAATTAGCGACAAAAGAAAGTGGTTGCCTTTGATGGAGAGAAGAAGAAGAAAAAGGAGACAGAATTGTCTGTCGAAATAATTTGACAACTTCGACAAAACGAAAATCATTCCAAGAGTTTGATTGTTAAAGGCTTTGATCGGGTGCCCAGGGTAGATTCAAATCAAAATGTACGCACCTGCAGCACGTCTGAAGATCAAAATCAACAAAATGAATGTGCAGTGTACATTTCTTCGCGGTGTGATTGAAGAAAATGTGTTTGTTGAACAAACCAACCTGGTGTGCGGATGCCTTGGCGTGGATTGCTCAACCGCACACTACTTCTCAAGAGAAAGACAAAGACCTTCGCTGGTGCAATGTGGAAGACCAGCCGGACCCTGAGGTTTCTGATCTTGTTGCTGTGAAGAAATTTCTCAGTAGCTACAAAATCGACTTTGAAATCCACACCGGGTGGAAATCCAGTTTGGGAGAGCGCTCAGATTCCTTGCAATGCATGAAACAGTTGCAGGATACGGTTTTGAATTTCTAATCTCTCCTATACTTGTCGATATTTAAGTTGCTTTATGAATTATTATCCTCTCGTAGCACTCTTTGACCTGACACGTTGATCTCGAATATCACCTCACACGTGATCGTTTCACTATGAAACTCGTCAATGTTGTCATGGTCCGCACCGCTTACCGACATGCCAACTGATTTTTTTCCAAAATTTGATAAATCAATTCTGATTAAAATTAATTTGGTAAACGGCATTGAGGTAAAACATGAGTTAACCAACATCGGGAAATCGTTTTTGTAAATACCTTTGTGTCTTTTAAATTTATCTTAGTTTGTTGATTTTAGGGGGAGTAAATCCAAATTTGAAAAATTCAAAAACATCGAAAAATTTCAAAACTCAAAAACATTGAAAAACAAAAATGAGTTTCCTGGCGAGAAAAAGAGAAAATGATAGTAAATCAGTGGTCTGTCGAAACCTCTTAGAACTGAAATGCAAAATGAAAAACGATAAGCAGCTCTATATAAGATGTATCGGTAGGCTCACAATCATTTTAAAGTGTGCAGGGTGATACAAACCTAACAGACTGAAGACAAGGTGGGAACCACACATTGGCATATGGTCTTAGTACCGAAATTTCATTTGAGAGATTGCCGAGGTTCTGAGATATTC